>JANHMN010000010.1:74325035-74352706 GCA_030674055.1 Rhabdomys pumilio
AGAGAGAGAGAGAGAGAGAGAGAGAGAGAGAGAGAGAGAGAGAGAGAATGATGCAGGAACTTTGACAAAGTTAGGAAGTTTGCTTGAACTTTAACAGTGTATATCAGTTATTGAGCTAAATACCTGGTGCTCCAGAATATATACAAATGATCTCATTTGGGGCTTTGTCTACTTGAGAAAATAGTGATTTTTGAACCTTGTGTTTCAGAATGACTCCTCCCAGAATGAACTTTAAATGACCTCCAAATATCCATACTGAATTCTGTGCTTTCTGGTTGTTTCTTTCTGGACAATGGAAGCCTTAGTCAGGAATCTGAGATATTTTCTGAGAAAGACAGTCAGTCAGACAGACAGTTTCCAGTCATGATTTCTCAGATGCAGTTTGCCATGCCTTCTCACCATACACGTTCTTTTGCTTTGGTAGATATTGTGTGTCTTAAAACCTTGGGCCAGTCTTCTCTAGCCTTGAGAAAAATAAGATTTATAGGATGTTCTAGATATAACTAGAAGATACATTGGAATATAATCCATTTGGGCATCACTATAATAGATAGTGAGATTCCAGCAACTGGATTCTCTATATTCATAAACATTTGTCCCTATCTACCACCCCTATAGATTAATTCTCCAAGTTACCTCTCAGTAGTGCCTAAAATAGAAAAATCTTCATCTTGTTGTCATTTATATTGTGTGTGGTAAGAGGACTTACCACAATGGGCATTCTCTCTTGTCTTTTTTATTCAGCAGTTGCTGGAATTCTACTTTATTCATTCCATAGCAGGTAAATCCAGCATGTGACATTGGTCATATAATGTGAGTGGTGCCTAATTATATTCCTGACATTAGTATCTACAGAAACTCAGCTTTGGAGTTTGATGTAGTCAGTTTCCTCTGTGACATTGACTTCACGTTTCAGTCCTGGTGTTACAGGGAAAAGCTGTGCACTGCTGGGCTGTTAGTCTTTCACCACTTCCTTTCCCCTTGTGGTAAAAATATGATCTTCTTATGGATGTAGAAAGTGAGCCTTCAATCCATAGGGCTTAGATTCATTCATATTCTGGAAAGGTAGATGTGGTCAATGTATACATTAACTTGATCAGTGCTCTTTGCTGACCTAAAATCATCAAAAGCCTCAGGCGTAAGCACATCCTTTGACAATAATTACTGTGCAACTTCTAAAAAGTCTAAGAGTTAATTATACACAATGAAAACAGCTTGCTGCTGAGGACCAGGTTATAGTTCTTTGTCTTTCTATGCTTTCAGTATAGTAAGGGTGGACTTTACTATGCTAGACAATTTCTGATTGTCATTACAAACCATATGACAATCAAGGAGAAACAGAGGGATCTCCTAACACTTAGAAATTTTCCATTAAGCTTACTGGTTCTCAGGAGAAGTAGATTCATGTGTAGTTACTGAATAATTATTTGGGAAAAGAAAATCAATTAAACTCTAATCACGATAAAAATGATGACTACTAATTTTTCCTTTATTCAATGTCAGTTTCAGGCATTTCCTGTATATCCATCATCATCTTAATATGTAGCAAGTGACTTACTTAAATAAAAACAGTATTCTTCAAGTGTATGCCATGAAGTAATAACCAATATTAGCCCTTTGCTTGCCAATAAGGAAAACAGATGAGAAGTTGAATAACTTCTCATTTCAATGAATGGTGAAATGGTAATTCCTGAAGCATGAACTTTTATCACCCTTACAACTCCGAAGTTGCAAGTCTCTTTTGACATTCATGCAGTCCTTTAACTGCAATCCTCTAAAAAATCAAAATCAAGAATCAGATCACTTACTTCCGATATCAAAGACATATATTGCCATTTCAAGACATTATAATGGGGATATACTGGACCAAAGCAAGACCAAAACCAGCTGGGAAGACTCCAAACTCTGAATCACCATGTCTAATGTTCAACTCCTTTTGTTTGATTACTGCAAAACAATTCTTTCTCTTGAGCTGCTGCTACTTCCTGTTAGTAGCTTGTCTTGTCTGATATCCCACTGCTCTGGCATCTCTAACATCTTGGGGTCTCCAAGGCAACTTCAATGTCTGGGATGGACACATAATCTTCAGAGCCACTCCAAAGGGTCTGGGTCACATCTCTAGCTCTGCCCTCTGTAGTACTCTGTAGTCTCTAGTTGACATAATTGTTGCTGCTGTTCTTGATGGTCATCCCATAGTAGTGGCATCTTCAATACGCTGCATCTTCAATAAGCTGAGCCCTTCCTCTGCAACTAGGCTTTATCAATAGTTTCTCTTAGTCCCTCTTCATGGTGCTAACACTCAGCTTCTTTGTATGAGCCCTTTTGTCCTGGGCCATCAACTGCAACTAAGGCTACACGTTCATCAGTGACTTTTCCTGGTCTCTTACAGTGCCAAGCCTCAGCTTCTCTCCATGACCCTTTCATACTTTCAAAACCAGTTCACCACCTGGGTAATTATTACACATTACCAAGCCCTGCTGCAGAATGAGGTACAACCTTAACTGTCTCTGGAGCATAGCTTCTTTATGCTCTCAGAAAACACTTCCCAGAAAAGTTCACCTCAGTGATGCTGGACTCTTCGTAAAACCTGCTAATTTTGTACCTCCAGCTAACCAGCATCCAAGTAACTCCTTCTAGTCTTGATTCTAAATCTATAACCACATGAACAAGTTCTACTACTTGCTGGGGCTGGAACATGGACCCCTTATTCATCATCACCATGTTCTGTTTTCCAATTCCTTTATTGTTTAAGTTTGGCTGTCCTAGAACTTCCTTTGTAGATTGACTTTGAACTCAGAGATCTGCATGCCTCGGTCTCCTGAGTTCTGGGATTAAAGGTATGCACCAATATGCCTGGATTTAAGCTTTTCTCTGCTTGGATCTGCTATGTCACAACCTGGCCTTGAACTCAGAGATATGCTTGCCTCAGTCTCCTGACATTGAAGACATATACCACCATTCCTGGGCCTAAGATTTTATGGCTGTTATGTGTCAAGATCTGGATCATGAGAATAAACCAGAAGAAAGAGTCTATGCTTAGCTTTTCTGAGACTTTGTCAGTGCAACTAATCAAAATCTTTTTACCTTAGCCTCATGTAGACTCTTCAGATAAGGGCAAAACTCAACCACATCCTTCACCAAAATAACACAAGAACAGTCTGTAGACCAGATACAGACATTTGTCACCACTGAAACATTTTGGGCCATGTCTACATAGTTCAAATCACCCTCAGCACCAATGTCTTCTATATTCCTAACAGGATCGTTCATTAAGTCCCACTTAAACCATTTCACCCCTTCCCAAATCTAGAGTTCCAAAGTCTGCATTATGCAAAACAAAAGCATGGTCAAGCCTATCACAACAATATACCAGTCCTTGGTACCAACTTTTGTCTTAGTTAGGGTTTTACTACTGTGAACAGACATCATGACCAAGGTAACTCTTATAAAGAACAACATTTTATTGGAACTGACTTAAATTGTTCAGGGGTTCAGTCTATTATCGAAGTGGAAAACATGGCACCATCTAGGCAGGCATGGCACTGGAGGAGGTGAGACTTCAGCTTCTTATTCTGAAGACTCTTGATTACACTAGCCAGACTTAAGCATATATATGAGATGTCAAATCCTTGCCTCCACAGTGACACACTTCCTCTAACAAAGCTACAACTCCTAAAATAAGGCCATACCTCCAAATAGTGCCAATTTCCATAAGTCAAGCATATTCAAACTAACACACAATCTCTGTGCATGTCTGGATTCCTGATGATTTACACCTTCTCATAGATATATATTAAGCATATATTTACTACTCAAGGTACCTCTTGTCAATATAATGTATCTAAGCTTTAATGAGGTATTTGTTTGTGTAAATAAATTGCCAGCATGTCAGAGCAGACACATCAGAAAGTCAGCAAGCAGCACACATTTGAAATCACAGAACTGAAGAATATAACACAATGTTACATGTTTGGAAAGATTCATAACTCACAGATGGCCTAGTTCAACCCAGCATCCATTCCATAGCCATGATCTGTTGTGAACTGGGACTTCTTTACTAAAGGCAAGTAACATGTGTGCATCACTCCAGTAGGCTTCAACAATAAAGTGTGGTGCTTTTAAGAGCTATAAAAGACACCACAGGCTCTCCAGATAAATTCATTCTCTATTTACTTTATCTCAAAGAAGGAATTCTGTGGTTAAATTTATTATTATTAAAAAAAAACTTTTTTAACCATGTAAGACCAAACCAAATTGATTATTATTCTGATTTTACAACCAGTTAGAAAATGTTTTAAAACTATAATATGATTAGTTAAATATGGTGCAGTTATATTTTTCTGCATGTCATTTAATATGACAATCATATATTCAAGTGGTAGCAATTTTACTAACAACCAGAAGAATATTCTCTTCCAGATAACTGTGGTTGGGTTATGGATCCTGGGTTGAACTAGGCCATCTGTGAGTTATGAATCTTTCCAAACATATAATATTGTGTTATGTTCTTTACTTCTGTGATTTCAAATGTGTGCTGTTTTCTGACTTTCTGATGTGTCTGCTCTGACATGCTGGCAATTTATTTACACAAACAAATACCTCATTAAAGCTTAGATACATTATATTGACAACAGGTACCTTGAGTAGTGAATATACTCTTAATATATATCTACGAGAAGGTGTAAGTCATCAGGAATCCAGACATGCACAGAGATTGTGTCTTACTTTGAATTTCTTTTATGCTAGAGAAGAACATGTCCAGATGTAGCTACTGTACAGGAAATGCACAGAATTGTGAGTATATGTATATTCAATTGTGCACAAAGTCTGTCAAAATTATTTAGCTTTTTAAATGTTTCTATTTTGTTAGTTCTAATGCAGCTGGAGTAGGTATATGTTTACAGGCCTCAGTTATTTGTGAAAATATTTGTTTCCTTTTTATTTAACGACTGCTCACAAATTTATTCCTTCAATACATACCCATGTTTGATACACTTAGAAAGCCAGGAGAGTAGGTGCTGGGAAGGAATCAAGTAAACTAAGACTAAGAAATGAGTTTTGTCCTCTACAATTTTTAACCAACGTTTCCTGGGAGCCTTTTGAGATGTGTATTTCAAAAAATCATCATTGGACTACTTTTCTTATGGTGGCTTTCTTCATTATGATTCTGACAAATAACAATCTACATAACTGTCATGGGGCTGACACTCAACCTCCTGAAGATCCCAGATGTGAGGTCTGTTTCATCACTCAGTTGAAATACCCAAGAATTTGTAGATTTCTTACCAAACAGAGAACATCTGTGCTGAATGTCACAAGAGAAATGAAAGGAGAGGGATGAGCAAAATCATTGCTTTAGTAGCCAACATTGTTTTTAAAGTTCAAAATGTGGGGCAGCAGAGACACGTGTTAGAGAACATGAATGCTGGATAAATGTGATGCTAGGAAGCGGTTGCCCAGAAATTTCAGCGTAAACATGAGGATATAGAACATCAGTGGATAAAGGAATTTCATATGGGGCAAGGTTTGCAGACACTCACCAAGAGCAGAGGATTTGTTTATGCTGTCTTTTATTTCAAACATAAAATAAGTTAATATCTTCATGGAGGATTTTTTACAATTCTATAGCAAAGACACTAGAATTTAATAAAATAATCAAGCTATTTTAGTCTTAGTGTCCCACTGGTGTTAAGAAAACAAAATCGTATTTCCTTCTCACATTCTTCTACTAGTTGTGTATACTTTCATTCAGTAAGGAGTCAAGGCCTATTCCTTATGGGTGAGATTCAAAACAGCTGTGAAGAATAAAACTGGAAGGGAGGTGTTAGAACCATGAGGTATTAGAATCCACAGGCTATGATGGTAGAGTGTAGAAGTCCATGTGATTCTTCTGAGTGCAGGGTATAAAGTGTTATAAAAACCAGAGGTTGGAAAACGCTCTTCGCCAGGCACACAGAGTTTTCACAGATCTTCATGGAATGGTGACTCCTCGGCTCATTTCATGGATTTTTTTCAATAACCATTTTTTCCCACCCACAAGCCTTTTCCACGATATATCATAGATTAATTTTCGTTTGACCACTAATTTGTTTCATTTCAATTAAAATGTATATCAGTCTACCAAGTACTGTAGGCACAATCAAATGAAATTACTTTGTCTAAATCAGTTACATTAAGTAATTCCAAAGTATAATTTTAGAAAGAAACCGTTTTATGTTTAATCTTAAAATGTCTGAACTTCTTGACAATCCAGAGAAAATAAAATTGTATTTTTAGAGATGATTGAATATTTAAAGAAAGTGTCTCATGTAATGTATTGGCAGTGAAGTGAAAGTCTCATAATGAAGAATTGGATGGAACGTCAGCTGAGAAACAAGGGCGGCAAAGAAGGGTGCGTTAGATGTGATAAGACAGAAAATTGCAGATGGATTCAAACCCAATGGATTAGAATAAAGAACCTTACAAACGAGGTGTGTAACTGTGAAGGGAAAAATAGTTAGAAATATCAGAATGAGGAGGTAGGATGTTTTCTTACTGTGCAGGCGTAAAGGAGGGGTGCTCTGCTCACTTATAGGCCCCCGTTTGCTCAGTACTTGCTTCCACTGCTAATCTCACATTTACACTGCCCTTGAGTAGAAGTGAAACAAATGGTTAGGAGAGCTATTCTGAATGGAGAACTCACAAGTTTTGATAGTTATCACTCTATGAAGCAATTCTATGTTTTATTTTGTATTTTATAAGACAGTTCACAGGTTGCAATAATTTGATAGAAAAAATCTCTGCCCTCTTTTTCCTTCTATTGTATCCTGTTATACATCTTGACTCAACCCCAGTACTCACACTAATCTATTTTTTCCTTCTTGACATCAGAACATAATGCTGTTACAGGCTTTGAGAGCTACACCTTAGGTAAACTTAAAGGCTGTCCAAAAGGATGATATATTTAAAGGGGTATTGGTGTGCTTTCAAAAGGTCCAGAGCCATCCCTGTAATTCAAAGATCCTTTTATAAACATTAGAACATTTTTCTCTTTTATGTCCTGAATCTAATCCTATCCTCATATAGGTGAGAAAAACATTCTATATTTTTATTCTTTTGGATCATGGTATCTATCTACACTTTGTACCTATTCCAACAGAAGATAGGGGTGTGCATGTGTGTGTGTGTGTGTGTGTGTGTGTGTGTGTGTGTGTGTGTGTGTTGTGTGTCTGTGTGTC
The DNA here is from genome assembly GCA_030674055.1 of Rhabdomys pumilio. Taxonomy (NCBI): domain Eukaryota; kingdom Metazoa; phylum Chordata; class Mammalia; order Rodentia; family Muridae; genus Rhabdomys; species Rhabdomys pumilio. Next base: position 74,332,253 of record JANHMN010000010.1, read on the forward strand.
TCTCTGTGTGTGTCTGTCTGGAGTGTGTCTGTGGGTATGTGTATATGTGTGATCATGTATGGTATATATTTTTATACTTATTCTCCCGTATTATTGGAAGTTTTATTAAAAGACTTATCTGTGCATTTTCTTGTCTTGAATGTTTATTTAAAAGTAGGTCATATTTCATTCTTATAATATTTGATCAAGGTGGCAAGGTCTTGTTAAAAATACATAATCATGCTTTTTTAATTTTTAAAAAGGTAATTTTTATATAGCTATATCATTTCTCCCTTTCTTATTCTCTCTCTTTTCCTTAACTGTTAATATGCTCTAAACTCCCTGGCTGGTGGCCGTGCCACCTCTACATACACACATGTAGGAAGAGTTGGGGGCTTATTTTTAATATGCCTTAAGCAGCTCAATGGCTGAGCCACTGCCAAACTTCCCTGCAGTTAACATACTCTCCCCTCCAATATTCCTAAGTTATTACTTTCTATTTATATTTCATCTCTGCTACTCCAGAACTAATGGTGGAAGTAGCCCCTGGGATCGCTTTTCCCGATTCTTACAGAGAGCTGGTTCTCTGTTTTCTGCAGCTCTCATGCTTGCATCCTATTCATTTCCTGGCATGGCAGTTCTAAAACCCCCTTCTCCCCATGGTCCCTTGCCCAGGAAATTTAAATTTCCGCCTGTCTCCCTGCCCAACCATTGACTGCAGCCAACTTTATTTACCAATTAGAACCAGTTGTGGGTAGAGACCATCAGCTTCTCACATGCAGATGAATTCTCATGTAATTTGGGAATTCAATTAACATAACATAAACAATAAACCAAATCTCCAACATCTTCCTCCCAAATTCATGACCTCTTCTTCTTTAACCACTATTGTCACATATGTACTTATAAAGGACACAACAAGTAAGATGACCTGAGTTGATTTAGAGTTGCCTACATGTACATATTTCTAGGGCTGGCCATTCCATATTCAATAACCAATCAGGGCTCATCCCAGAAGAAGAATAATTCTCCCTTTCTTAACAATTGCTAATTGCCTGTAGCTCTGTAGCTGGCACAGGGTCCTTCAAGTTTTCCTCATTTACTTTGGCATGTCAGCTGCTGTAATTGTTCAGTTCTTATATAGGTAGCTATGCTGTTGAGAAGTTAATAGTGTAGCTGCATTCTCTAGAAGGCAGAGACTCACAGCAAACTTCCTGGTACTCAGGAGACATTTCTAGTGTCCCTTCCTTGATGTTCCTTGAGTTGGGTGCAGGAATTGAGTTAGTTGTACATATATTAATTAGGACGTAGGCTTCCATGGTTACCTAGTCACTGCATTTTGATCAATTGTAGCTTTCTGTAATCGTCTCCCCCTTGCTGTACAATAAAGGTTTTTCTGAAGAGCAGTGAAATCTAGATTTGTCTAATGGAAACAGCCTAAGTGTAATGATAACTGTAATAAAAATGTGGTAAATATACATGCTGAAATACTCTTCAACTGTAAAGAAAAAATGAAATTTAGAAGTAAATTGATAGAACTAGAGAATATTATACTAGCGAGGTAACCATCACCTAGAAAGACGAATGTCTCATGTTCTCCTTTATCTGTACAGTTGGGCTTTAACAGTGTGTGCCAAATCTGTTTTTTTATTTATTTTATTTTTTATTTTTTTGGTGTTTGAACTTTTAATATGACATTTAAAAATGAAATAGAGAAAAATAGTATGGTTCGTGATAATGTGTGGGAAACATTTTGCCATGTAGCATATCACTGGAATCTTATTAACAACAAACGTACTGATGGTATAATTAACTCAACATATTTCAACATAACATACAGCAATATAAAACCTCAAGCATATAAATAAGGATGTCATTATCACTTAAATCATTCATATACTCGTGTTCTTGCTAGGTAATTAATGGTCACAGTCACTAAGACACATTGAGTCTGCCTCTCCCCCACCCCTGAGACAAGAGTTTATTCCCATTCTCTACATCTCTTAGCAATTGGTTATCTGACTTTTGAACATGAATTTTAATATTAAAGGATGTAATTACTTTTAGATGCAGGCATCATTTTTGTCTGCACAATTAAGTGAGACTTTGACATAGGATCCAACCGTGAGCACACTGACAGCATACCAACTTAAAGTCAATGGACCCTGTCATGCAGCTCATTCTAATGTCTCTTGGGGTCAACTCATTTGTGGTTTGTACCTGGTAATGAATTTTGGTAATGACATCAGAATAACAGTGGAAAAGGACTGGGTCATTGCTATTATTAGCAGATACAATGATGTGAAGAGAGAGAACAACCTCATCTCGCGTTCATATTTCTCAATTATAGAAACCTTATGTTAGGAAGTATAGTCTATAGTTCAAGAAAACTATTTGAAGTTCTGTATATGCATCATGCTTAGAGAAAGGAAGTCACACTTGTGGTGGAAAGTAGTGTGTTTGCCTATGTGAAATAGTTCAAAGCCTATTAAAACCATACTGGCCATTTAACCTAACCAGTCTAATTTATTTCTGGAGGGAAATGCCCTCTTTACCAACATACCATAGACTGTATTCCTTCATTAACATAATCCAGTATCAGTGTCATTTCATGATCATACTCCAATTAACATTGAACACTAAGAAACTATACCCAAGGATTCACTGACCTGGTACCACATAGATAAATGTACTTGCCTGAGTCTAATAGCTAAAACCCACATGACTGAAGGAGAGAATTGTCCCCATAAGGCATAAGAAAGTAGACAGAAGTTACCCTTAGCATGGATATGTAGAGCGGTTTAAAATATATTCCAATCAAAACTTAAATTATTTTTATTTTATAGTAAATGAAATATAGATGAGACAAAATTAGACTTGTAAAAGATGAGCTGGGGTAATTTTAAACAACTGTGTTATAACTGATAATATTTTCTTTATTGTTTTACATAGGCTCTTGAGTTTGTTCTCATGTTAAGTATACTACACAACTATTGAAAAAAATTTGAACTACCCAAGTACTACATAGGTAGAAGTAACAAGTTTCTCTTGGAATTTTTCCCCCTTTAGGAAGCCTGAGAGTATAGTTGTGTACTTCACAAGACTGAGAGAAATCTGTGATCTCAGATTATTCCCTAATATGCTCTTTATGAGTATTTTAGAAAATTGGAAATGCATAGTCAATATGATGTCAAGTACCTTTTAAAGAGTCATAGTGATCATAGATATCAGTCTCACTTTATGCCTACTGTCCTCTTATACACCTACCAAGTGCGAGATTTCCATTACCTACTGCATATTGGTCACTTATTCACCAACTGTTTGATTATGGCGTGACTACTATCATTCTTCCACTGCTCCAAAACTGTTTATTAATTTTGCAAAAGTGACAAATGGAGGCCCACATAGTTATCTCCTGCCCCAAGATTACTGGCCAAATACAGCTAGGTGTCAATAAAGTAGCAACCCACAGAGCAGAGGTAATTTATGAGGAAGTTAACAAAATTCATACAAATAGGCAAGTACTTGTCAAAAAACTCCCAGTATCCTAGTCATATATGTAGGGTTGTTGGCATGTGTCCAATCTGCCACAGGGCACATATGCTTGGGGAGGCAGAAAGCGTGGAGTGTGGAGTTTGACTGTGCCTACCTCACTCCAACTTTGGGGCAAGTGCTGGGCTGTAGTGAAGCAGAGACACCACTCCAGGGGTGGTAAAGCATAGTCTTACATATGGAAAAGCTGGAGCTGGTTCTGGGGTCCCTGGGCTCTCAGATTCGTGGATATCAGGCACTGCCGGGAGTCACAGAAGAGCAGAGAATGGAGTCAGGGACCCACAGGCTGTATGTAGCCTGGGGCCAGGGAGAAAGGGAACTCCAGCTTGTCCCATCAGGGATAGTCCTTGACTTGAATGATGGAGGATTGGTGGAGGTTGTGGCTGGGAGTACAGAGAGACCTTCTATGGGAGACTAAGCTGTAGCTCTGTAGGTGAAGGCTTTCTCCATGTCTGCCCATGGTGAATCTCAATGAAAAGAGGCAAACCATGTTTCTAAACAGTGTATTGTCATGGCAGAAAATGGATCTGGAAAACCAAACCCCACTTCTCAAGGGTGGTTTGAGATTAAACACCATTTGTAAGGAGGAATGTCTGGGAAGAGAAGCTTATTGGCAATGCCCTCTGGGCCTCTAGGTACCTCATTAGCATGGAGAACCCTGCTTTGGGCCTCTGTGACTGTGCTCACCTCTCTTTTCCTATTGTTTTGGTCTGAGATGATATTGGTGAAGCATGTATACGTGGAAGGGCTTGGGGCGTTGCCCTTACCTGACTGATAGCCACAAATTTTTCTGTGGGGCACTGCAGCTACATGACGGGGGCCTAATGCCAGGATCAGGCGAAACTCCTACTGTCCTATCAGGGTCTCCAGGGCTTCTAGCCTTTAGTTTGATCTTAGCAGACTTCCTCAAAAGGTTCACCACCCCACAATATAAAAGGTATTTATTACCTTCTTCAAAGTGACATTTAATCTTATAAAAGATAATTGCAAAATAACCTACTATATGGTTTTCTAGTGTAAGCTAGATTAGAGAGAAGTAGGAATGACCATGCTTGAGCCTTCAGAATGCAGCAGAAACAGCTGACAGCTTGAACAGCTAAAAGCCACCAAAATCTCCCTCTCTCCAGAAAAAGCAAATTCATTGACATTTAAAAATTGTGGTCAGTTTTGGGGCCGGAGAAATGGCTCAGGAAATAAGGCACTTGCTGTGCAAATGTGAGGACCAAGGACTGAGTCACCAAAATCTTTTAAAATTTGAGGGAGTATATGTCACCAGCAAGGAAGTACAAAGAAGGATACAGAGCAAGCTGGCTAGCCAGGCCAGCACACTGAGCTGTGTCCAACTGCAAGAGCAAGCTGGCTAGCCAGACCAGCACACTGAGCTGTGTCCAACTGCAAGACTGCCTCAACATACAAGGTGTGGAGTGATAGGGTGAGATACCAAATGCCAACTTGGGCCTCTTTATGTATATACTCAGCCCCCAACCCCCCCACACACACCTTCCCCCTACACACATACACACACTCCCACATACACACACTCCCACCTCCCCACACACATACACACTTAAAAAGACATACTCATGTAATCAACACATATATACATTCAATAAAAATATTGTAGCTGTATAAAATGTTGTGAGTTTTGTTAGATTAGATTTTGTCTTTGAGAGCAAAATTAGTATGAAAGATATTTTTAGATTAATGGACACATTGCAACATAGACGGTAGAGTCCATGAGACTTTTTAATTGGGTTGATAATTTTACTATGACTATTCCTATTGGGAATCATGAAGCTGTGGAAGAGCAAAGCACACTGGAGGCTACTATCAAATGACACTGTTCGTGTGTGTGCATAGACACACAACGGTATAGGGAGACAGTGAACAACCAAATCGGCTAATTTTTTTTAACAATAAGTACATTGAATAAATTTAATGAGAATTGTTCATGGTTCATGCTACCTTCTGCTCCTAATTTTGAGGCAAAATTATTTTCCAATAATATTTTTAAAATCATGCATTTAAAGGATTATTGTATGACAAATACTCCATTATTTTTCTTCTCTAACCTGATACCATTCGAATTACCAATTTTTAGTATACCATATTTAAGAAAGATGGGTTTATACAATTAATATCTGAGACTTTACACTGTAAGTAACTGCCATATAATCTTAAGATGATCATGCAATGAAATCAAATCTTCAGTTCTTACTCATGAACCACTGACATGTTGGCTAAAAATGTGTATGTGTGTGTCTGTGTGTGTGTATGTGCATATGTGTGTATGTGAGAATGTGTGTAAATATACATATATGTGTATGTGTGTAATTATTATATATACACATATATAAAATTATTTATATATATAAAAATAAGTATGCATATATTCTTTTTCTACTAACAAAAATTATCACTGAAATAATGTAATATCGCTTTAAATCTTCCTTACTGCCCTGATAAATTTTACTGACCTAGTTTATGTACCAACATTATATATATATGCTACATTCTCAAAGATTATGATTTAATACGAGGGTCTATCTACCCTATTTCATGTAGATCAGCTATCAATGTCTCACTGTCTAGATTTATGAATAATTGAGATGGGGATGACATAAACCCAGTATTTTTTAAATCCCTGTAGGTGGCAGTATCTGCCAGAGCTTTTGTGTGTAATGATATTCTTCTAGCTTTCTGTCTTTTCTTTGTTGTTCTGGCCACTGGGAAAACTCACAGAGACTAGAATGTCTACACGTGTGATTAAAGAAACAAAGGTAGGGGACCAAACATGTAGGCATTAGGCTTGAACAGACTTGACAACTAAATGGATAAACCAAAACTTAAGAGATGATCTGGTTGAATCAGTGGACCTGATTGCTGCTCTCTGCATTTTGTGTTCATTTGTTTGTCTGTTTTAAACAGATCAGAAGGAGTGAAGTTTCTTTTTGTGTCCCACACTTGTCTACTTGGGGCAGCAACTTCTCTTCTCTTCTAAAGACAGACAACCAAGCTAAGATTTCACAGAAGTGAGGATGCTGGAGAATATCTTATTCCTTGTTGAGGAACTAAATGTCAGTAGCTTTCAGAAGCCAGGTGTGTTATGGTGACCATTCATCCTGAGTGTGAAAATGTAAGAAGAGAACAATGAAGGCACAGCTATGGAGAATGCTGTAATATTTCTGTAAGAATGCTTAGGGCTTGATATCAAAATCACTTCTGATTCTACACAGCTTTGATCTTTAAGTTTGGTTAGTGAGTCCATGAAAAAGCCGCTAAGTTTATAGGCTGGTGGAACATTGTATGTTCTGGTGTAGAAGCACCAGTGTCATCAACAGACAATATGAGATTTGAAATCATAGGACAAAGCATTTAGAATAATGCAGGAGACGTTACACAAAGGACACTGACAGTGAGAGCTGTTGAAATCCTGAGAAAAAGAAATAATTACCTTAGAATCCAGAGAGTATTTCAGGAAGAAACTTGTCCTGATGGATTACAGTGTTGAGTATGGTAGGAAGGCAGTTAACAATATTTGGGCTTTGGAAGAAGACAGAAAATGATTTAAAAGGTTGGCTAAGACCCGATAGTTTGGAGAAAAGGAAGTGGATGATCCTAATGAACATGGATAGCCTGTGTAGAGCATGATGGGGATGTGGTGGGAGAGCAGGGTAGAGCCAGAATGCACACTGTGAGCTCCATATACAATGTAGAGTCATTTAAATAGTATGTTTAAAAGTTAATAGTATGATGGATAGGAGCTTTTAAAGGATGAGTAATATGGCTATAAAGTACTTTCATATTTATTACTCTTCCTGCCCATAGATATAAACTGGATTCCTGGTTACATAGACTCTCCCTTGTTCACTGTTTGGAATGAATTTAATTGTACTTAAATTAATCCATAATAAATTAGAGTCATCCAGACAGGAGTATCTCTAAATTCCTGAGACAGGATGATCCATTGCCAGAGTTCCTCTGCAGCTATGAATTTTGTGTTTGTTTGTTTGTTTGTTTTGCTCCTTAATTTAATTCTTCCACTGCACTGAAGTGCATTGCTTTCCAAATGACACCTCCTAATTAGATTAACAGGTCATTGTTGTTTGTCTCCATCCATGTCTCTCTAGTTCCATTTTCTTTTAGCTTTTTTCATATTGATATTTCTTGACTTAGTATCGTACCTATCATTTAGTGATATAAAATGTTACTAATTGGTAATATAAAAGATAAATTTTTAGAGGTTCATAAAATGGCACAGTGGATGCACTGCTGTTCAAGCTGAGGACCTGAGGTTAATCTCTAGAAATCAAGAAATGTGAGAAAAGAAGCTTGACTTCAGAGTTTTCCTATGACCTCCACATGTGCCCACCCTCCCATATCATGCACACACAATAGCAATAGTAAGCTCTAAAAGGATATTTTGTAACATCGTGTTCCTTAATTTTCTCATAGACTTCTCGTCCAATGGTGATGTGGCAGTTGAGAGCAGTGGGCAGCTCTGCAGTCCTGTTAACAGGTCCACTGAGCTGCCAGTCTGTTATTACTAGGTGTCACTCACTATTTGCTTTCAGTTTATGTCTCTCCTAACGTCCTTGATTTTAGCCAAGTGTCATATGCATGTTCCTTAAATCTATATCTTTTATATGCTATACCTTCTAGGTATTTTCTTCATTCAAGTTTTTGTACTTTAAAACACCTAAAAGTCTATTTCACAAAACGTTATATATTAACTTGTCAGGTAAGGTTTTTGGCCTTAAGAAGCACCATGCATTTCTTAACAAAGCTATTTTAAAGCATTTGGTGTTCAGCTTAACTGCATCTCCTGGTCGATTTCAACTGTTATCTTTCCTAGGAGGCCATGTGTAAGCTTCCCATCCTATCTTAGCACCCTTGTTTAGTCTCTATCTCAGATTGTAAATCTTACCTGTGGGCATTCATTCAACCTGTGTTAATTTCCTCTCTGAGTCATTTCTAATTTATCTGTTAGATAGGCCCAATGATACATGTTTATCCTTCCAAAGTACCTATGTATGGCTTGGATCCTGTAGAGAAGGTATTACACCATCTGTGATGCATATACATTAAGTAAGGGAATAAGTTTAATAAATATAGTAACATAGTAAAATTTTTACATAATTTCCCCACAGAACCTTTCCTCCCCTCATTTGACTGTATAATAATCAAATATTTAAGCTACATTAAGCTGACTGTCAACATTCAAAGACTTGGGACATTTTTTACATTTAGCATCATTATGTCTGTTTTAGGAAGAAATCGGGAAAATAGCTCAAATTACCTGACAAACTGTTCTAAAGTGGTCTGCATTGGGGAGCGATCAAATAGACTTAAGTCACTACTGCTGGCAAATTAGAAAGAAGGGATTCTGGAAATGGAAGCCAGTCTCTTTCACAATCCTATGTATAATGACTGTCCAGTTTGTTCAGGCATTTGTATTTGTGAAACACTTGACCTGATTATGCCCTAAATGTTATGATAAAAATGTTGTCTCTGAGTCCCTTTAAGATGCCCAGAGAGATACGGCAATATACTTAAACTAGCAGTGAGGTGAATGTCAGATTTCAGTGATGTGGCTTTTCTGACTTTCATGAGGCCAAGAACTAGATCCCCTGCACTGTATAAATAAGACATGGCTATCTGACTGTGCTTAATGAAAATTGTTTTAGATTTGGGTCCTTGAAACAATGCCTGTCTAAACTTTCATACCAGAAGTCAATTCTAGCTCAAGAATGCTCGCTTCCTTGTAGACAGTCCTACCTGGAGGAACAGCCTTCTGCATTAATTCTGCACTGTACCACAGGTCCAGAAGTTGTGTCTAGAATTCTATCACTGTTAATATTTTTTGGATTATTGTCTTTATGCTTTATTTTAAATTCAAATTTAATAATCAGTTTGCTCTAAGTGATTAATAAAAAATGGGATCATGTGCAAATAATGATCAGTCTCATTTTTTATCAGTATTTTTTAAAATATGATTTTCTTCAAGAAATTTCTGGCCCTCTCACCCCTACCTTCTGTCTTACTTTTTAAATCTACATATAGTTGGTCTTAAGAAATAATGCATATATTTCCATGTGAAAGGAGCATCATGAAATGACTTTCAAGAATAAGTAAAGGACTTTATTGATGGAGACCGATAGTCATATAAGACCTAATCATTTCTCTACCTGTACAACCATAGCCACTTGTATAAGAACAAACCTATGTCAGATTTAATAGTAATTGCAACGTCACTATTATTAGCAGTTTTTCTTTTTCCTTGCTAGCTGTTAGATGCATGACATTACTAGCAAGACATTAGTTTACCTGGTTGTACTCAGAGAGAACAGATATTTCCCATTACCAACCTTTGTTACAACATTATCTGGTAAGAATAATTGTTGATTATGACTGCTTAATGTGGTCATCACAAACTATTGGGTACTAGAGTGCAAAGTGCTAACAAGCAATAGCATACTGAAGAAAAAAAAAAAAGGCCAGAAACACTTGGACAAGTTTGCACGTGGAGTAACTCAGGATCACACTGGTTCAGGACTCTATGATCCCTTATGTAGTAACAATCTCATTTTGGTAACTGAAAATTTTATGCACTAACAAAAATGTACTGTTTACCTCCTAAACTTTACCTCTCAACTCTGCACATTTCACATGATTTCTTCAGTTCCCATTTCAAAGAAACATCCCAACTGACAAATCAGAGTTTATAGCTCAGAGTCAATGTTATTAAACACACGGATCACTTTGGTTTTATGACACATGAATAGGACCATTGTTACTAACTTCAGAAGGTTGTTCTTTGGGGACATTTTGCATGTGAAAAATGGAATAAGAAAATAGGACGACTTTAAATCTAATGATCTGACAGTTATGAAGCCTGAGGGTGAGGGTGGGAGCTCACTGTCAAATGCACTTTGAGAAACAGTCTCAGAAGTGGACAATGTTATTTCAATTGTGACCAAACAGTAAATTCTCTAAATTAAAACTAATTGAGGGAAGGAAGTAAAAGGCACAGGATGTGAAGTGAAAGAAGAGGGCTCAAACCTGAGCACTCGATAGGAATCCGTGAGAGGGGCAATGACAGCCTGTTTCCTGAACTTGCTGGGACTTTCATCTCCTTGTAGTCTTGCCCCATATTTGAGAAGTAGTATGCAGATTCTCAGATGCCCAAGTTGTCCTTTAAGGAGGTTGGTAATACCTCTCACTCTCTAAGTGCTCAGGAGTCTGCCTCCTGTACTCCCTGCCTCTCTCCTGTCTTCCATCCCCTCCCACCCTCCCTTCATCTCCTCTATTATTTGTCTTTTTCTTCACCTTCTTTTCCTTCATTGTCGTGTGCTACAGTGGGAATTGTAAATGGCCAGTTGTGCATCACTTGTTTTCACTGCTGAAACATCAGAGGTTTCATGTGAGTGCCACTGTCTCCAAAGTCTACATAATCAAACGTCACTAAAAATGCTGTCTGTGTTTATTAATTAAGCCCAGGGCACCAAGAAGGTCACATAGCCTATAAATACTGATAAACATAGAAAGGCACAAGATTGTAGGTGGAATTCACCTTGACTTACATAATATTACAATTATACTTTGTCGTTTTCATTCTCTAAATGAGTTTAAATTTTTCAGTGGAAAGTGTTTGTTAGGAAGTAGTGTTTTGATGGCAGTGAAAGGCAGGAAAGTCCACCTGAAAGAGTAGAGATTAACATTACAGGACACTGTCCCTTTCTCCCACAGAGGAGGCATTGTCTATGCTTGTCACACCTTGGATATTCAGGTTTCATTTTAAAATCACATGTGCATTAGAGAAAACTTACAAGCAGAAAGAACAGCAAAACAAAGCTCCCAGTTATCTGTTTAGGAATCTACTTTTCAAGCATTCTTTCCTAAGCAGCAGCCAGTCCATTCTCACCAGAGCTGCAGTCTCTGCTCTCCAGCTAATGATTTCATTCATGAGTGACAAGCAGGCAATTTACCCAGGGAATAATATGAAGAAATGAATGGGTAATTGCAAACTGTATTATTGGTAGACTTTAAGTTAATGACTTGGAAGGTTTATCCTGGCTGGATTTAGAGAAACATTTCAGTTATTACACTTATTCTTTTTTTAATTTTAATTGACAGACACAGTTGGGAAATCTATTCATAGTCAAGTGAAATGAGATTGTAACAAAATCAAGAAGGCTGGTTTATAATGCAGTGGACATACCTTCCACACGCCCACTGTCCTCTGTCAGTGGACGCTCCAGAAACTGGTTTCATGGCTGGCTATAGTCTCCAAGCAATTCTATGCTGAACACTATCATTTCCCCAAATGCTCACAAACAACCCACGAAAAAAATTGTTGAGTATTATTTTAACATCACTGGTGTAAAAGGTTGGAATTTAGCCAACTTTGAGAAACATTTTAATTTAATTAGCAAAAAATTAATAATATATAATTAATATACAAACAAAATAAATTATATATACATATATATATACATATACACCAATACACATACATACACACACACGCACACACACACACACACACACACACACACACACACACACACACACACTCACACACACACACACACACACACACACACACAATGTTCCTTTCCAAGGAACTATTGATGTGTGAAAGCCCAAAGCCAAAGCCTATCTATTAACCTGGATTGGGCTAAGGAAGACAATTTAGCCCGTTTGTTTCTTAGCTTTTAAAGTTACTGAAACAAAATTCTCTATGAATATTGTTATAAATATATAATATACTTATCAGTGTTTGACTTTGTTTAAGAAATACTTTGGCATTTCATATTTCAAACAGCATAATTAAAATTAATCCCTTGTTAAATTCTTAAATATCATTCTTCATTTTTTTCTCAAAAGTACAATGGGTTATTTAGATACTTCCAGATGTGTAAAAATAAATAAACCTATATTATGCCCTGAGTTTCTTGTATTATTAGTTGGACCCATATTACATAAGCAAGTTATTATTTTTGTTTACTCTATTTTTCCACATGATGCATTTTGGATAGTAAGACTAATATATTGGTATTCAGTTTGCACATAAGATTTCATGGTTGTCATGCCTGATTAGGTGAGAGATATTTTTGCCTTTTGCTTTTAAATTACAGGCCCATGGTTCAAGCAGGCAATCTTCCCAGGATTCTTTTACTCCCTCTTAACAGAGAAAAGCAGGCATCAAAGGTTTACTAGGATATGATCCTTTATCAGTGTCCAAATTATAAAATTCTGAAATGTTATACCAAAGGGTGTTCTAACTTAGATCACCTGAAGAATTTCTTGAACATAGAAATTAGGAGTTTCTCGATTTAAGAAATTTTTATAAATGGTATTAAACACTTAATCATCCTTATCAAGAAAATTTTCTTTCTTAAAAATACATCTCTATTGATATGTTTATAAAAAGATAAAGAGAGGGGGGCTATGTTCTATGGAGATATGGTTAGGAATGGGGGAAAGGTGGTGCCTCAGTGGGCCAATGAGGACACATCCCTTCCCCTTGAGGGACCAGCCACACAATGGTATAGTATAGAATAAAGTTTATTAAAGGGAGTTAAATGGTGAAGTAGAGGCTGACTGTATGTGGAGAGAGACAGGGAATGGGGAGAGAGGGGGAAGGGAAAGCAAAAGCAAGAGAAAGCAAGAGAGCAAGAAAGGGGCAAGCATCCCCTTTTATAGTGCCAGGTATACCTGACTGTTGCCAGGTAACCGTGGGAGGGGGCGGGGAGCTTAGACAGAATGCTAACACCTATTAATAAATTAACTCAGTTCCCTTATATAATTTTCCTATTTCTCCCATAATTAAATATATAATCTTATTATGAAGGAAGAGCTTAACAAGAAACAAAATTTTTGTCTATATATTCCTGTGAGTCTTCCTAACAAAGAGGTACTAGAGAAAATAAGAAAGAAATAGTGATGTTTATACTGATGTCTGGGAAAGGAGTTAGGAGTGCAATTTCCTGGTGACATGTATGAGCCTTTTTTTTTCTCTTATATAGTTAATGTGCACATGCACACAAATACAAGCACACTGGCCAACACTAAATGTACGTTTTTTTGTATTCCTTATTACGTGACAATTTTTCGCAAAGCTACTATTTTTTACACTCACTCAAATAATTTGACAAAATGCTATTTAGCAGATCCATGAATGTTCTTGTGTACAACTGGAAAGTCTAATACAATGTAACCAAAACAGCCATCACCTTTATTTTGATTAAACATTGGCAGGCAGGTTGTTCATATATCACATATTACAGAGGAAGAATCTATAGTTGGTTTCCTATTGTAATGTTTGGATATGGAGCTCCTACTATTATATTTTATTCTTAACCCTCTTGTTATAGATGCTTAAATATTTTTATTTATTTATTTATTTATTTATTTATTTATTTATTTATTTATTTGAAAAAGAAACTTTCTGGCCAGTTTCTAGTTTATTTCAGCTCTTCACCAAATGTATAGTAGAATACTTAAATAAATATTTGTTCAATTAATGAATCTAGACATCTTATTATTATCATCAAGAATTTGATCTGATGTTAACTAATAGGCAGTGTGATTTTTTCTGTTGCTTTGCTAACAGGAGCTTTGGGACTGAAAACAAAAAGTCATATTATGTCTAGAATTTATAACTTTTGCTCTCTTATCTGAAATTCCCAAGTGATCTTTGTTAGGGAAAAGAGTGGTAGAGGGGTGAACTGTCTCTTTCTGCTCAGATTTTTAAAAATAGATTTGACATCCATCTCTGTTGGTATTTTAAGCAATTACCTGCCACTTATATATCAGTTGTGTGACTTTAGGGTTTTCTAATGCTATTAGAGTCTTCCATCAGTAATGATATCAGAGAGTCTGTAACCCGAGACTGAGTCTGTGGGTGTAAAGGGGATAAATACACTTCCCAGAGTAGCATTCACAGCTAGCAGATCTAAGAGGGAGAAGTTGCTGCCTGAGGAAGGAGGGAAGTGAGCTGAAAGACAATGGCTTTGAGGATGGTGTCTGGGCTCCATCTATGGAATAAGACTGAGAATCTACTGGTGTCTACTGTTTGGTCTTTGCGATCTGGTCTTTTGACCACTGATCAGTTTTTATGTGTTTTATGCTGTGCCTTCCTAAAATTTCTAAATACAGGTCTACTGACAATCTGCATTCTACACTGTGAAACCTATCTCAAGACAAGATGGTGACTATATAAGGAAATTTCTTTTAGTCTGCATTCTTTCTCAAATGGGTTCTGCAGACTATCTTCAATAATTCTCATGCAATTCTATTAGTCACACAAGGAAGACCTCTTATCTTCCCTTGGCTGGCTCATATTTTTCTTGTAACTTTTCTTGGGTGTTGTCAACTACTGCTCTAATCTTTTTTGTTGTCTTTCAAAACATGCTACTGTTAAATTGACATTAGAAGATACAATAATTTTTAACATTCAGGTCCTTTAACCTGAGAGATACTAGATTTTTGTTGTATCAAGAATATGACATTTCTATAATCAGAGGCTCCTCTGCTCATGCATGCCAGAATGGATTTTTCTGCTCAGATAAATCTTCATGTTTAGTTATTTTCATATGAACAAGCAAATGAAAAAGATGCATCTGCTCCACGGATTTGGAAAAAGTCTCAGCAATGCCTTATTATAATTAACTTGTATTAGGCATCCTACTCCATTGGATGATCCCCAAATAAAGAGAATTTACAGACACAAAAGATATATGTATTGTAGGCTTCATATTTCTCATCAGATGTGTGATTTAGAGTAGTAATCCTTCAGGTTTCTGTGTCCTTAAAGAGTTAACAGTAAATATAAGTTAACTAAGACTCATTCATCTCTAAAAGTGTATGACTTTATGAGAATTTGTAGAGCTCCAGCTACCTTTAGAGACAGATTGTTTCACCTGGCCAAGAGTCAAAGCTTTTCTTGTTCACTGTCTATTTGTTTTGTTTTCATTTTAGAGTACTAAATGCTTTACTATTTTTCCCTTGAATTATCACCTGAGGTTAGAATTTAAACATTGTAAAGAATTCCAATGTTCCTTTTACCCTAGTGAAGTAAGTCAGTATTATCCTGGTGTGTGGAGAGATGGGTGTGGCAAGGCAATCTACTTTACACTAAGGGTGAAGTAACTAATTTCTCCTGAGGCATTGCACAGTAACCTAGTAAACATGAAAACAAAGGTATTCAGTGGAACCCAGTGCACTGATAAATAGAATTCAACTGAGGCGACTCCCGACCTCTTCAAGGGTTGCAAGTCCAGTGCCAGACATCTGCAGAGATTTTCTAACCTGTAACTCTGTGAACGACATTCTCTGCTGTCTTCATCTGACAGCTCACCACTGAGGACTGACCGCTTGTATACATTGGTCTTAATTTCTGATTCCTCACTCTCTCCCTTGGACTGTACCCTCTTCTGTAATACATCTACTTCCAAACCAAGTGTAGTGTTATGTACACAATATGTGTTACTGACAAGATAGAAATGTAACTCTTTTTATGTAAGCTGTTGCTTTTAGAAGTAAAGGAAATCTTTGTTATGAGATAATTGCATAGCCTTAACCAAGGTAGAGATAGGTGGCTGGCAAGTTATGAAGCTCACAAAGCTAGTCTATAGACTTTACCTAAAGCACTTTTAAATTGAACTAATGTCCATGATTGCTCTAATGATTTCATGCACAAGACATTTTCATGGATTTTAAAAGATTTTAAAAATATTAATATGTATATATGTGTGCATTGATGTGTGGGTATTTGTGTGTGTATGAACTCACGTACTCAGGGAGTAAAGAAGGCATAGGATTGAAAATAATTGTAAGCTTCAAGCCATTAGTTTTGGGAATTGAACTCTGTTTCTCTGTGAGAGCAACACTTGGCCTTCTCTCAAACTTCTTGTGGTTTTGTTTTTAAGATGTTAAAAAGCTTCTTGTAGGTCTTCTTGTAGGATTCTTGGCAGTGGGAGAGAGAGTTATCTTACTCTTTTGTCTGCTTCTAGGACCCTTTTCTTCCTACTGAGTTGCCTCATCTAGTCTTAGTATGAGGGAAGGTAACAAGTATCATAGTAACATTTTATGCCATGTTTTTCTCATATCCCTGGGAGGCCTCCACATTTCTGAAGGGAAAAAGAGAAACAGTGGTTGGAAGGGAGGGACTGGAAGTAGAAGAGAGGGATACTGCTTAGGATATAATATATGAGAGAACAATAAGATAGATATATGATAGATGATAGGTAGATAGATAGATAGATAGATAGATAGATAGATAGATAGATGATAGAGAGATGACACAGATGATAGATGTTACACAGATAGATAGACAGACAGATAGATGATAGATAGAGAGATAGATAGATAGATAGATAAATAGATAGATAGATGACAGATAGATGATAGGCTGATGATAAATAGATAGATGTTACATAAATAGATAGATGATAGATAGATAGATGACAGACTGATGATAAACAGATAGATATAACATAGATAATAGATAAATAGATAAATAGATGATAGACTGATAATAGATAGATGTTACATAGATAGATAGACAGACAGACAAATAAATAGACAGATGTCACATAGATAGATAGATGATAGATTGATGATAGATAGATAGATAGATAGATAGATAGATAGATGATAGATAGATAGATAGATGATACACAGGTGTTAGATAAGTAGGTAGATGATAGATGATAGATACATAGATGATAGGTATATTAGATAGATAGACAGACAGACAGAAAGGCAGGCAGACAGACAGACAGACAGACAGAGATATTACTGTGAAAGCTTCAAGGTTTTCTGATGGGGAAATGTAATTGAAGAGTGAAGTACACATGACCACCAAGCCCCACTCCAAATCTGTAGCTAAATATGAGAATTTTAGAGAATGAGTGTTTGGTGAAGGAAACTCTTAAGGAAACATTGGAAGGAGGTTAACTGTACCCCACAGGGTCCCATGAGTATGTTAATTTGTAGTAGTATTCTATAGATTTTTATATATCCTTAATGTTTATTCTGAAATTGTGATGTGGCTATTGTGTTTTACCTATACATTTATCAGACTAAGCAAGAACAAAATAAGCTTTAATTAAAATGTTTCTTGTCTATGTCAGAGGCAGCTTAGCACCTGTATATTGTTTTATAATCATACATGTGGGGATGTTATTTTATAATGTAAAGTATATTGAAACTGTTGACAAACATAACACACTGATGCATACTTGAAACTACAAACTAACTTTTGTCCATCTCTGTTCTATGGAACTATTGAGAGCATTGAATGTGTAAATTTCTTTAAAGGCTATGGACTTGTCCAGGCAACAAAATGACAAGATTTTATATGGCTTTCATTAGATGTTGTTTGTCCTATTTATTTTTCAGAAAAGAAAAGTACCAGAGACATATGCCCTGTAATCTGTAACTGCGTTTTTCTATTCCTGTCAAGTAGGGTTTTCTCTCTCTGGCCTTTAACAGCTCATTTAACCTCTCCAGCCCTTTACTCATCAGCAAAATGTAAATAGCTGAATTAATGTGAATAAAGTGCTTTGAAGATGAAACTGCTCTCACTGTAAGTGGCAGAAGGACATTTCTTCCTGTATCGAAGAAACATTTATTGAACTTGGTGTCAATTCTGTGCAGAACACTTTAGAGATCACAGAGATATACAAGGCATTGCCACAACGCCAGTAGAATCTGATAAAGTGTGAGGTTGTAACTAGTTCAACTCAAGACTACAGGGCTGGTGGTCATAGCTTGCTGGTTTAAAATTTCTAGAACAGTAAACAGTAAAGTTTTGTCAATGGACAGAAAGTCCTTGAAACTCTAGCCTTCCCGAAAATTTCAGAACTGCACTTTTACCACCATTGAACTTTTGTTCCTAAAGGAGAGTCCTTTAAAAATAAAATAGATTTCCCTTTTCTTACTTTCTTTGAATCAGAGTTTTGCTTTGCAGTCAAGGTTGGTTGTCTGATGTCAGCTCCACGAGCTGAAAGTTCAGGTATCTGTTTCTATATTGCACTTACCACTTGGGTTTTAAAATCTCTCAAACAAAGTTGATTGTGATTTCAAGAAAAAAAATACTTTTAAATTACAATAACAGTAAATATATCAAATAAATATATTGTGCTAATTTATACACAAATATTTTCCAATTTATTATTAAATCTTACTCATGATCATCTCTGGAAAGGAGAGGCAAGAAATTCAAGTTCAGCCATTCTTAACCAACTGTACTCATGGAAACAGAGGTACTACTGTTTTATGGGCTGTATCTTTGTTCAGCAATGCTTCTTGACACTAAAGAAACATAAGCAAGTCTGAGGCAGAATACAGTCACTCCTTCTAGTATCTCCAGAAAACAGGCTTGGGTGGATGGACAAAGAGTTGACAGGAGTTTTCAGTTTTTACCATGTGCCACAAAGGTTACCCCCTAGATGTTAAAAAAATCAGTCTACACAGCTGAGAGGGCATGGAGAAATCATTATTCATGAGTTCTTCATTTATAAAATGGGATAACAACTTGTTTGTAGAGCTGTTATTCCAGGAAAGGGAAACCCAAGTAAGCCTTGTGCTTTACCATGCTACCTGGCATTTTTGACTACTAACATTATGACTAATTATTAATTAATTAATTAAACACCCTTCCATGAATCAGGTGTTTAAATTATGTTTTGGAGTGAATTCATGGAAAAATCCTAAGACAGCCTAGACAACTTCTTTATAGCATCAAAGTGACTGCTTTTATTGTTATTAATTTTAGCCTTTATAGAGGAGTCAACATTACTATTACCTGAGCACATTCTCAGCATAGTCGAAGAGGATCTCTGTAATTTCAGCATGGAGGTTACAGTGAGTGTTTTTTAAAGCAATGATATAATCATCACCTTGCTCTCCAGATTCCTTCCCATGACTTTCACGAAACAGCACACTTGTACAAAATAATAGTTTTTCTTTAAGTTGATAATTAGCTTCCCATTCTGAGTATCTAATAATTATTATATTTTAATGTGGTATACCTATATAATTTGGAACTTTATTTTTTTTTTACAGAAGAAATACTATCATTTTAGGTACATACAGGTAGAAAGCTGCTTAAGTAATTGGCTTCTCCATATTTGGCCTCACTAAATTCTATCCAGTTTTACTGAGACTGGCTATGTAGTAGTCAGAACTGCATCCAATTATCTAGTTTATATAGAGAAAATAAAAGAAGCTTTGAAAATGAATGGTACTTTGCTTTCATTTCCAGTTTTTTTTATCAGCTGGACTCCAAGAAAAATGCTTTATTATTCAAACAAATGTAAAAACGAGACATTTGACTAAGCTAGCTTTTCTTGTTTGGTTCCTTTTGTGGCCTCAGCTAACAGATGACCAAAATCAGAATGGTTTCCTTTGAGCTTTGTCACTAGGAGGATTTAATTGTCTTTAGTTTGGTTTAGAGTTTGTGATAGCTTTGTTTATATTTTTAATACTTTCTTCTGAGTCTTTGGTTTCAAGCAATTTATGTTCCTCCTGTTTAAACATCAGATAGCTCCTAGCAATCAGAATGAGATTAATAGTATTCACTAGCTCCCTTCTACCCCGTTTTCTTTTTCCAACAAGGCAAGTCATCCATATCTCTCTGAACTGCATCAATGTAGATATCTGTGCAAATATTTGCAGTGTAAGCTCTGCCTGTCATTGCTAAACCATGCTGAGGTCTGAATAGCCTTACACTCACATGTTCTTGCTATCACAGAGTGTGTTGGAATATCTTCAAAGAAAAAGATATTCTGGCTATTGATTCCTAATGTGTGTATCTAGGACTCAAAAAGGCTGGTTCCTGGGGAACACAATGCCATTGAGACTCCTCTCTCTCTCTCTCTCTCTCTCTCTCTCTCTCTCTCTCTCTCTCTC
>JANHMN010000010.1:74352716-74427906 GCA_030674055.1 Rhabdomys pumilio
CTCTCTCTCTCTCTCTCTCTCTCTCTCTCTCTCTCTCTCTCTCTCTCCCTCCCTCCTTTCCTCCTTCCCTCCTTCCTTCCTTTTCTCTCTCTCCCTCTCTATCTCTTTCTTTCTCTTTCTATTTTTGCATGTAATGATCTAGAACCACTAGTATCATAGACTTCCTTTCCTGAAGGCAGGCATGGCTGAGCAAGGATAACAAATGACCATGATGAGAAAACTCCACCTTACTGAGCAATATGGTGAGCTGTCAATATGTTTACCCAGGATGCTGTCTTCGTAATTTCTTTTTACGGGAAAACAAATCTAACAGCTGTTTTCCAGATGAAATGATGAAGGGAAAAACTCACAGCAAAGTATGGGAAGATGTTACACACCCCAGTGGCAGTAACATCAGCACAGTGAAGGGTTATTCTGTTACTGAGTTATCTTTGTTTGATCCTCTCTAGAATTTACCAACGTTTACCCTTAAGCTAAACTGGAAAAATTATTCTCCTTTCTGATTCTCTTTATTTAATACAAAGAGACAAACAAATTCTTATTGTGTATAGTAAAAATGTGGAGATATTTTTATACTACTTAAAACTAATCCTAATGTGGATTAAGGACAGAGAGAGAGAGAGAGAGAGAGAGAGAGAGAGAGAGAGAGAGAGAGAAAAGTCATAGAGACACAAAAACTTGACATTGTACACTTGTTATCATTGTGCTGTGTCAAGTCATGACTTCCTGGTCTTTGCTATTTTCTGATTTTTGTGTTCCCCAGATGAAAATGAAAGTGGGAATCTGTGTGATAAAATATCAACAGGAGGAAAACCTGGTTATATCTGCTGCAAGGTTCATGCACACTGTAATGATGAAACAAACAAAAGAGGGTAGGAAGATTGTAATAGACATAAAGTCTGAGTCTGAGAAATATAATGCTAGGACAAGGTTGATTAAAAAAATATTATCCACAGTTCCTTTGTGAATTAAATCAAAACAAAACAAAATTCCAATACACAAGTTGTTTAAAGTTTTAAACATTATCATCATACATATGTGTGTACATATGTTTATATACACACATGTATATATTCACACACATAAATTATAAATTTGTATAATATTCATATGTACCTATAAATTATAAATATATGTATATATACATATATATTTATATACATATAAAATATATTTAAATATGTGATAATATATAAAATGGTGGTGCTTTGAGTTTACCTTATTTGTTTTTAAATATGATCAGTGTTTGGGTACAAAAATAAATTGAGTATTAAATAAAGAAATCTGTTTAAGTTTTACCTTGTCTTTTTAATGTTCTCTTTTGTTTTAATTTGGACTCTACTACTGTCATATGTAGAGTTGATAGGCTCTGATTCACATCGTCTGTCTCGGCAGCAGAGAGAGGAAACAAGAGTGGCTGGGGAACTGCAAAGCAGAGCTATTAAATTTGTATTTACTGCTAATCATTTCGGCTCCTGGCAGGCAGCCTAACTGCAAGCACAGAGAGGAAGCTCTGGAGAGTCATGGTCATATAACATTCTCAGTGACTTTCAGTAAGTCACACGGGTGGTGAAAACTCCTGGTTTAGTGGGTAAATATTATTACAGCTTAAGTTTTCTTGTGCTGTTTCCAACTCAGAATTTATTTAATATGATTTAATGAAATATATAATTTAAAGAAATGAAGCAAAATGTGATTAGTATCTTCCTGTCCTGTCTTTTTAAGACAGCCAGTCAATGCATAAGCTCCTTAAAAGACGAAAACTAATCTAAGACTTTTTCTATGCATAGCTTCCATTAATGTTAATGGATTTTTCTGGGCATAGTTTCTATTAATGTTAATGAGATGCCCCCTCGAAGAAAAGAAAAGAAAACCAATCTCCATTTGCTTAAAGTAGTTTCCAGTGTAGGCTGAGAATGGGTGTCTAATAATAAAATATACTGACTCGAAAGACAGGAAATTATTCACCCTCTAATTTCGCTTTCAACCTATCTCAGATCCATTTCTAAAGTTGTCAATTCAGCAAATCTAGCAGAAACACAACTGAATCAGTTGTATAAGTAACATCAATACTTTTTCCAACCAAAGATCTCCCTTAAATTTAAACTGTCATAGAGACATTTCTTCTCTCTCCTGAGTTACTCCTGTACCTACCACTTAAACAATGTGTATTTACAATGATGAAAGACTCATTAATTATGAGGCAGGGGAATAATTTACATAGGAGAAAAAAGACCGGAGTGGTGGATTTCCTGACATTTATTCAAGGTCAATCAGATACATTTCTAGCAGAAAGAGCAATTCTAATATGTGTTGCAAACTCAATATGTCAATTTCTGTATTAAAATTGTATACTGAAAAGGGCATTATTTAAAATCCCGCCTGGTAGCTGCCTTTTAATAGTTAGTCCTGGTGCCAAAATGGAAGGACTGTCTTTATCCCTGGGACTGTAATTTTCTTTTTCATTGCTATGGTTCCTTTCTGTGTTCCTTCCTATGGTCTCTTGAATAAAGCAGCACATTTTCTAGCACAGTAAACAGGTCAGTCATAAGTCATTCACAATTTTCCAAAACAAAACTCTGCCTTTGTTAAAATGCCCTAGTTAGGTTATGCCACAGAAAGCACCAGATGTGATGAGTACTGTGAGCCACTAACAAAGGTCACTTTGAAAAATACCCAAGGCTCATCATAAGGCCTTACTGTGAATGTGGGCATATTTATGTTCAACTCTGTAGAAAACCTCTTCTCTTCTCTTCTCTTCTCTTCTCTTCTTTTCTCACTAGATTCCATGCCATCTGCAACTTGGTATTCATATCTTTTTAACATCATACAAATGAAAATTTCATTAACTTTAAAGTTTGTCTATAACAGAAAATATTAATCTTAAAGGTATAGTCTTAGTTAATGTGCATTTTTATGGAAATAATATAAAGGGTTTTGTTGCTGTTTTGTTGCTGTTATTCTTGTCACTGGGTTGTTCTAGTTTCATCTATTTTTTTCAATTCCAGGCTCAATTTGAAAATAAATTTTTTTTAAAGAAATCAGTAGATCCCTGTTAACTCCAGGATTCCATGTTATGGTGAGCTCCTGGTTTTTATTCAGGGCCAGATGTCTAATTTTCTATGGCTGAATGTAGGTGACAGAGAAAAATCTAGAGATTTGTTTCTGTGTTACTAAGAAAATTTGAAGCAAACACAATATTGATTTTATCCAAGTGTACAATTTATAGTCACTCAGTACTACTAATTTTCAAACTGTGGACAACTGACTTTGAGATTTTTCATATAGGATTGTTATCTTGTTTTCAGTAAATCAACTATTCTAGAGTTCCTGTGCTGAGCAGAAAGATCAGAATCCAAAGAGGTAGAGCCAGTTCCAAAGCAGCTTGGATTTTAGCTATGGGTGTGCATAGAGCAGGGTGTTTATTGGTCTGTGTGTTCAAATGCAGCCACAGAGCTGCACCAAATGGTGCATAAGAGAAGACATGCTTGATGACAAATGTGTGGTAAACTCTGAATCCATAGTTCAATGAGCTCAAAACAGCCAATGCACTCAGATGCTAACGTCCTAGTAGGCTATTATGGGACATTTGAAAATCAGCTTGTGTAAAAGATCATTTTGATCTTTTTAAGTTAGGATTTGTAAATATTCATCCAAGAAACCAGTCTTCAGATAATAAAAGTATGATTTACCTTATAAGACATCCTAGAAAGAACAAACCTACTAGGAGATGAAAACATGACACTTGCTAGCGACCTGGGAGAGGATGAGACAGGCTGCATCAGGATGGGATGGAATTTTATAATTATGGCACCATGTATTATTTGGCTACCACTGTGGCTGGGTGGCTGTATTCATTTGTCATGGTAATTAAACAGTTTGATTTAAAGGTTAAGTTTATTTGATTCTATGTATTAGTGATGGGAGGAAGCAGACTTTCTTGAGAAGCCACCAATTATCCATAATAAAATATCATAAACGATATGAAAATGATTTTCAGGGATCTAACAAGCATAAGACTAAAGTAAGTTCAGGGTGCAGGTGTGGGTGTCAGCTGCTGTGTAAGACAAATTCACAGTGCTGCGACTGCAGACGCTGGTTAGGGTATGAACGTACTCTGTACTCAGGGCAGCCGGATATGTCACACTCAGTCACAAGTCCTTTTCTCTGTAATAGAAGCAGCCAGCACCTTCTCCTGATCACGACTCCTGGAACATGGGCTTGCTTGGTTTATAAACCTGAACCCCAGACTTTCCTGGGTTTTCCTCTGCTGACCTTCTAACTCTGTTTCTGGCCCTTCTTCACATCCATGGCATGTAATTATTAGAGACCCTGAGAGCCTCTGTGCCTGCTCTGTTTCACACTCAGGCCCCTAAAGATTCCACTTTCTCCTAGGCCTTTAATATCAGCTTTGATATTTCCAAATTTACTCTCAGTTACTCAATTCATATGACCTTTCTATTAGCCAACTGAACTGTGTATTGATTTTAACTGCCAAAACCCAACATGATGAACCTGTGGTTCTCTAGGTCTCAATGGCATCACCTCAACAGCTGTTCCCTCCCCACTCTTCTCTAGCCATGTTGGCCTTCCCACCTATGCTGCTTATTTTGCCTCTGAACCTTTCTCCATCTGATGGTTTGGGACATTTTTTGTTTAAGACATCCTTGCTGTTTGACTAACTTCCTTTTTAGTGACGGCTGCTCTGGCCACACTTTCCTGATATTCCCTTTCAATATCGTTCTCCTATAATTTCATTTATTTCTCTCTTTTTGTTTACCTATTCATTCTATTGTGAAAACTATATGAGTTCTGATATTTATATGTGTTGGCTTAATCACTTCCAGTATCTAGAACTGTCTGAAAGTCAGAAGTTTTAAGTAAACACTGGCCCAGATAATGAATGTAATTGTAATTGCATTAAAAATTCTTCAATAGACTGACTATTACAGATGTCTTAGTGTAGATTCCTTCCTGTAGGTTCCTCTCTAGCTCTTTATAGAATGGAAGGAATAATTATCTTTCTGGGAAAAATTGCTCAGGAGAGCTGCAGAAAAATAAAATTAGTTCTGCTTTCCAATGTGAGCCTGCCAGAAGCCTGCTTTTACTTGCAATTAGGTAGCTTCCTAAACAATAAGGAATGTAGCATATCATACTCCTGTATATTTATCCAGAAAATGTAATGAGAAAGATTGACCAAGCATATTTTATTCTTTGGTAAATGTTATGTTAAAATGTCGAAATCTACAGACACTGTGGGAATAATGTATTTACTGAGTATCAAATAAACCTATAAAACAGAAACAACAACAACAAAATAAAGGAAGAAAATGAAGGAAATATCAATATCTGGTATGTGGAAGGATCTTGAAATATGTATTTTTTAAAAGCTGAGGGAGGGGATCACACTGCACACAGATCTAATCCCATTTTGAAAAGAAAAGGCAGAAATTTCTATTACCATGGTGACTATTGTTTCTCAGAACTGGGTGATTATTTGTGCTGGCAACATTCATGGAACACACTAGAACTTGTAGTCTGCTGTTGGGTGCATCTCTTCACACCCCTTCTATGGGAGCAGGTCTTGTCAGAAGAGATCAAAATATCTTCTTGATAAGCAAATACAAAAAAAGAGGCCCATGTTTGTAAAATTAGCAAGGGGAGAGAGATCCCAGTTCTCTTGCTTGCCTGCTAGCTTCCAGAGAGGCCATTAGAACGGGAACTTCATGCTAGGCCACTTAAGATAATTAGAGCAGTCAAGTGTCAGGCTTTGCTGTGGACCTCATTAATGCAGCTCCTCAGAGGAGAATTTTTACTTGGGAAAATTAACCCTGTGCTCTCAATAGCACTGAACAGACATCTTCCAGCCCCAGGTGAGGATCCAAGAATCTCTGTTAACACCTCTGGTATCAGAAGACAAGGTACTTTGATTCATTGTCACATTCAGATGGGTGAGGAAAGATGTTCCTCAGAATGGATGAATAGATTTTGATAAACAAATGGACTTTTAAAAAGATAGTTAAGCAGCAAGCATACCTGCTAGAGTGGAGCGTGGTTGTCTAGACACAAAGGCTGCTAGATACAAGGATTGCATTAGTTGTGTTCAGCATAAGCTACCACCAAGAGAAGCTTAGGAAATTCACCAACTGTACCACTTTCACTGCAGTGCCTTTGTACAGGAATAGAGTCAGTCTTTGTTGATTCAGTTTTGAATGTGTTTTCCTTTGCTCTTTTTATGCTGTTTCACTGTAAATAACTCTGGCAGGCTTTAAGAAAATTCTATTTCATATGGTTTACTTTAGATGCATCCATTAAATGCATCAATAATTAAATGCCAGAAAACTTTATAACAAAATGCTATGATGATGCCTTCTATCCTAATAAAAAATCATATTCTATGTCTCTGCTTTCCTCCTTACTCTATAACTTCCTGGTCAAGAGGCATTTTATAGAATATATAGAACTTTAAACACAATATTAAGCATTTAACCAAGTTCTGCTAGCTACCCCTGTAACCATTGCTAAGTTTCTTCAAATTTGCTTTCATCATCTCTAAAATGTGCACTTTGCTCCCTTGCTCCTATAGCAATTGTAAGAATTAAGTGTAGTGAGATAAAGAAACTGCTCTCATGTCTGGCATTTTACAATTATTTAACAATAAACAGCTTCTGTCATTACTATTACAGTCTAAGTTCAAATATCAGTAATTAATCTATGTCATGATTAGTCCCTAATGGTCAGAGATTCCCTGATAACCCTTAAAATATTTTAATAGAAGTGTAAATTTCATGGACATATTGAATACTAAAGTAGAGACTGAAGAAATGAGAGATTTGTTTATCAATATGTAGGAAAGCTTATTTTTCATGCCTTAGTTTGGTTCGTTGTAATAAATTCCAAAAAGGGACCTAGAGAATAGCATTATCAAATCAGTAAATTCAATGAGTGTGTTATCTACTTTAATGAAATATTTATCTATATGCAAACAATCTAAGCCTGGGAATGGATGTCTGTACTGAAATCTCATATTATCCAGGGTGTGCACTGTCATTATACAGCAGAATGATGATTTTTAAGAAGTAATTGGTCTTAAAAACTGTTCAGGATGACGTTCTCATGTTGCATATGTAAAAGTAAATTAGAAATGGTGCTCTGAA
Source organism: Rhabdomys pumilio (assembly GCA_030674055.1). Taxonomy (NCBI): domain Eukaryota; kingdom Metazoa; phylum Chordata; class Mammalia; order Rodentia; family Muridae; genus Rhabdomys; species Rhabdomys pumilio. The sequence continues at coordinate 74,359,874 of JANHMN010000010.1, forward strand.
TAATAATTTACTATTATCTATTCTCAGCCTAGGGTCTATGTTTTGCCCTAATATAAACAGTGTGAGTGAATGTGTGTGTGTGTGTGTGTGTGTGTGTGTGTGTGTGTGTGTGTGTGTATCCTTCAGTATTAGGATTTTATATATTTTCATAATATTTAATCATTCGTTATAAATGTTTAGTATATTGTAACCTCTTTTGAAAAGGCTTTTGAGATTTTTTTATTGATGTTTTTATCTTAACTTAATTTTCTGTGAGAGTGTTCTAGAAATTAGAATAAACTTAGTGTGCATATATATATATATGGGAAGCAAAGTGGAAAACATTCCAAATCTTGTATCAAATCATTTATTTACTCTCCTCTTTATTATTGTCTTCTTGATCCAGCATCACTTTTGTGAGCTATTGATCTCAGCAAGTTTAATGGAGTTCTAAAAAGCCAGTTGAGAGCTTGAAAGCATATAGGTCTTGTTTTTCATGAAGCAAAAAAATATGGGAGAAGCAATCCTAAGAAACAGTTTTGTGTGTGATATTTATGAAAATGCCTTTTCGTATTATTTTGCTTGAATTCTAGTGGAATGCTATATTAGAATCAAAATTGAAATACAAAAATGACTGAAACAAATACAGGAAAGTAGTATTGAAATGGTCTTGTTAGGTGGCGATATGGGGGATTGATAGACAAAGCAAGAGGTTCTCTGTGCATTCCTCCATGGTACCTCCGTTTGCCTTATTATCTGAATTGGGATTTTGAAACAAAATCTCTTGAGCTAGGATGACAAGGTATTCTCTTTTCAACCTGAAAAAGTTGAAAAAGTTTTTACATTTTACGTTCAAATGATAGATTTAATTTTTAAATGAACCTTCTCTTTGAACAACTCATTGTCTACGGTGAGGTATCACAACATCCTAATCCCTGCCACAGGCTTTTGACATGACAAAGACAGCTGTGATTATAGAGGAGGGGAAACTCCAGACTATATTTCTTTTGAGATTTGTCGGCAGGATTTCTGCACACAAATAATGGTGGCTTCCACTTACCTTGCTTGGATAACATTAAGCCATGGGTCAGTCATTTACATTTGTCACAGTCAGCCCTGAAAATAAACCAGAAGAATTGAATACATTTGAATTGCTGGTATGGGTTTATTAAATTAGAAAAAAATCTGCTCACCCTGTTTTCCAAAAATGAAAACTTAATGTTTAGGTATCTTAATATTGTTAATGAAGCATAAAAAGATATGGTGAGTATTCAAGATTCAATCATTATATGCTGATTTTCAAGTTAATATGTGGAGCAATTCTGACTCGGATCAAGTGGCAAAGCACTCTGTGTCAGGGACATATAGTCTAAAATATTCCAGAAAGTCTACTATAATAATAGTGTCTCTCAAACAAAAATGGACCCATTTGAAATTCTACTGTATGTGCAAAGGTAACCTTCCTTAGTGACCTAAACTATACTCAGGACTTGTGCTTTAATAAGCACATGTTGTGCTATTTTATATCACTATCCATTTTGCAGCCTCTGGAAAGAAAACCAGGGACTCTCTTCCTCTGTAGCTGCAAAGGACTCAGTAACCCCAGGATCCTGAGTCATTACACTTTTGTAGAAATCCATCCCATATGACTTTTGCCATCTTTCTACTTCCTTTTGCACCATGATCATGGAGCCTGGATCCTTCAGAGGAAAGGCTGAGCAATAAATGTTCTGTTGTGTCCAGTTCATTGCTGTACCTGCTATACAACAATAGAGCCTGCTTTTAATTTTGAAGATAACAGACACAGAGCCAGAGATAAATTCATCTCCTCTTTTTTACCTTATTTCCTTGCTTTTTTGTCCTTCCTTCCTTCCTTCCTTCCTTCCTTCCTTCCTTCCTTCCTTCCTTTCTTACTTCCTTCCACTTTTCACTTGTTAAGAAATTGGTACAAGGTATAGATTAGTGGAATTTTTATTTTGGAGAAGTGCTTTTATTTTAATTTTATTAACTATTTGAGAATTGTATACAGCTTCCTTTTTCCCAGCTCCTCACCATTCCATGCCTGATCTTCTCACACCTGAATGTGTGTCTCTTTATCTCTCCTTTTTTTTCCCCTACCAAGGCCAAATTGTGCTGCACAAATATTCTTGAATTCTTCTCTTCAATGGGAGAGAAAGAAAGACTCTCTCATTCCCAGTAGCTGATGTTGCCAACAACATGTCAGCTATGGTTTGGGATTTATGTACAATTTACTTCTGCTGGCAATTATTCTGGCTTGTACATGCACAAGTCTTGAGCATGCTGTCACAGCCAAGGTGTGCTAATACTTTCATCTGCTTTGCTGTGTTCTGAAGGCATTGCTTCTTTGTAGAAATCTATCACTTCTGACATTTGTCATCTTTCCACTCCCTATTCTACAGTGATCATGGAATCTGGAGGCTCAGGAGGAAGGGGCAGTGAATAAATGTTCCATTGTATTCTGCACTTTTAGCCAATTGTAAGTTTCTGTGTTAATCAATATCGATTGTAAATAGAAGCTTCTCAGATGAGGGTTGAAAGAGGCATCAATATATATATTCAAGTCATTATTTCAGTTTAATACTACTACCCACTGAACAAATAATGGTTCTGGGATCTCTTCTATAACCTGTGTCTTATTTAGCTATAGATTATTTTCATAAGTAAAGATGTCAGGTATGGATTTCATCTTGTGAGTGAGACTTAAATCCAATCAGAAAGTGACTGATTACTCATATTATATTCATGCACTAATACATCAATGGAAGTGTCTTCCTAAGCCAGTCATTATTGTAGCTCACAAAGCTCACAACTGTGGACAATTTTTTATAGCTTCTAACAGAAGGTAGCAGGTATAGCACCTTCCACTACTCTGAAAGCTAGCTGGAATAGACAAAGCTTCCATGTCATTTCCAATTTGATTTCTCCATGATCTATGACCCTAGTATATGATATCTTTAGCAATATAGTCTTACTGTCAAACTATGAAGACTAACCAAAAACATTGGCAAAATCTCTAATGCTTGGAAGTATGTGGGGTCTCACAGACCAATGATTCCGAAGAATTAACCCATGGAACTTTTGTTTGTTATCTTGCAATGTCTAATAGAGGCATCATTGCTTTGTTGTAAGAGTAAATTCTCTCTCTCTCTCTCTCTCTCTCTCTCTCTCTCTCTCTCTCTCTCCTCTCTCTCTCTCTCTCCATACCTTAAAGCACAGATGTTTCATGTCTTACCTTATTTGTGTATGTCAGCTTCAAATGTTCAAATATGTGGGCTTCATGTGAAATATGCAGAGGTCAGGTCATTTCTAAGGGCTCACAGAGGAAAGATTTAAAAGAAGAAATGTTCTCTTTCCAAAATTTTTTTCCAGTTAAAAAACAATTATGACATTTTCAAGTTAATGTTACAAATCGTGTATTTAAGAAAGACTTACTATGCCAGATTATGATTTTGGAAGCCTAAACAAAGACTCCAGTGTAATTAACATTCTGTATTATTACACATTTCTATCTTGAAGCCTCTCTGTATATCATAGCTCACTGTCCAGGGTATAATCTGCAGGCCTGCCAATCAGGATCATCTGTGACTTTATAGAAAACAAACAATCTTAAGATTCACCTCAGACTGGCTGAGTCAAATCTGTTCTTTATCAAGATGCCAAAGTGACTTATAAATACACTGAAGTTTGAGGATTCTAAACCTATAGTAATACTTTTCAATTTCCACAGTGAGGGATATTTTCTGTGGAGTCCACTGAGCCTTCCCTGTATATTTGAAGACTTGTTTTTATATTAATTTATTCAACTACATAGGATTTATTTTTGAAGAGGGAATAGTTCCTACAGTAGAAGAAATAATATATGTCCTTGTTTGTAGTTTATTTAAGATATAAACTTAGAACCAACATCCTGCCCTTGCTGTACAGTTGAGACAGGACTATTCTAGAGGAATTACATTAAAATCTTTAGCAATGGAGGTCATTCAAATAGTTTTTACAATGTGGTTTCTCAAAAATGCATCAAATTTTTGTCATGTTCTAATCAAAATTTACAGAATTTTTTTTCTGCCAATCTGAAGATTTAAGATCTGTGTCGCTGAATTGGCGAAGACTGAGCTCAATGAAGGTTGTAGTAGATACACACGTCTGCTGCTCTGTCTGCCACCTAAATGCGTCGCTCTGCTTTAAGCCATGGATGTAGACACACATTGTTTCTGAAAAGGTGTAATCAATTACTTAATCTTAGGATCCACCTTCTTTTTACTGTTTTCCAATTATGTATTATCTTTACAAAAGACATTTTCCAAACGTCATCTTGCTCTCAGATGTTTCCTGCAAACACACACTTGTAATTGCTCATCACAGTTTGTATCTGTATTTAGACTTCCGAACGATGGTCAAGCAGTATGTGAATAATCTCTCCCATCTCACTTTATCACTTTATCACTTTAATTAGCAATTACATGCTGATTAAAGATCTTAACAAAAAGAAAAAAAAAACGTATTTTGTAACCCAAATGCTGATACTATTGGGCACAAAAGTGTAGGGGTTTGGCTGGCAGAATAGGAGTCTATTCACCATTCTCAGGATTCTAATGTCTGCTGCTTATTTTGTGACGCTCAACCACCATGTGAAAAGGATTCAGTAAATCTGAAGACATTCCGCCAGAAATCTGCTCCTAATTCTTTTCTTGTGAAAACAGTATCTGGCTTAAAAAGAAACAGTTGTGGAAAAAACATTATAAAAATCTTTTCTTTTGTCTCAAAAATTTCAAGCACACATACATTAAATAATAGAGAATAAAAAGCCACTTTATTTTATGTTTGTTGTTCAGTTAAAAAAAAAAACAGTTCTATTGTTGTCCCTCCCACCCACCCTCTTCTCGGGCAATGAATTGACTATCACCTCAGAAGTATCTTAGAAAAAGACAGCGGTGTGGTACATATTCCTGTATTAGAGAGAAATATGCCTCATTCATTCTGTAGATTAAAAAAAAAGTCATTATTTTTCCAGCTTACATTTCTTTGTATAAACCTGTTAGTAACAATAAAAATGGAGAGGTTGTATCTTCAGGTGTATTTGTAAAGTTTCAAATAACTGGTAAGAAATCTAATCACTATTATTTTAATAGTAGTAAATATAACTGACTAGCATCAAATGAACCTACTAACATTTTAATAAGTCTTGTTAATCATATGAATTGCTTATAAATTGAACATAAGCATACATACATGGGTAATTCATATGTAATAGACAACTTATTGTTTATATTAGATCTACATTGATGGTTTGAGGAAATAACTATAAATAGCTAAGGCATCCAACTTTCAGATTCTAAACATGAATGAGACGCCTATCTTCTGGATTATTCTTCGTGCTGGTTTTGTATACCTGAATTTTCATTTGATCACAATATAGGCAGCTGTAACTACTAGCTAAGCCAAGAATATGCAGTAGCACAGGCCACAGGTTCTGAATTTGTATCTCAAGTATCCATGCACCACTAATTCTGTAAAGTTGAGAAAGTTATATACCATGTGAGACTCAAGTCCTAAATAACGTGATGATAATAATGACATTATCTTCATTAATTCGTTATGATGATTAATTAGATTTAGTGCATAAAGAATACTGGGTTTTGCTATTTTGTAAGCGTGGATGACCTTTGGGCACCCTTATATGAGTTTCTTCTGTAGTCCTAAGCTGTGAATTACAATATCTTAATGACATTCTTTGTAATGGACATGTGAGTGTGCTTATATACCCATGTATATATATGTATATGATTTATAATATATTTTGTTTTCAGGGAAAATTTACGTTCAAGAAAATATTGAGAAGGTATAGAACTTTCTGTGAGTCTTTGCCTTTGTTTATTTGTGGCTTTTCCTGCCACCAATACTTCTTACAAGAGTTGTGTCTTTGTTACAGTGGTAACACTGTATTAACACACCTTACCCAAAGTTCATAGTTCACCATAACAGCAGATATTTGAAAAAAAAAAAAATGGTGGCACGGTCCGGCGAGCTCCTGGCAACCCGCCATGTTCCTACTCTATGTTCCCGCTCTAAGCAAGTCACCAGCCAGGAGCACTGGCTCCGGACCCACAAGACGTTGTGGGGGCTGTTGTCTCCACTGGTCAGCTCCATGGACTCTATGGCAATGGACCCTTGGGCCAACTGTGCCACTCTCATAAGTGCTCAGCTGAACCCCAGAAAATAACCGATATCTTTGTGGTACCCGGTAAAAATAATACTTAATGTTTAAGATTATCCAATGAATTTATATATTAGAAAATGTTCAATACACAATATGCCCACACTATTAGATATCTAACCTATTGGCATGAATAATTACCCAAGACTCCTAGAGACGTCTGCCTCCATCTTGCTTCTCTTCCTCTTTTTTCCTCCTTCCTTTTTTTTTTCCTTTTTCCTCCCAACTCCTAGCTCCACCTACCTCTTCTACTGCCCAATCACAGAACTACACTGCAAATACAATGGACAAGAAAGGTGCTGCAACAATTCACCTCCTGGTTCCATGTTTATATTGTGATTTGCCTTGGAAAATTAGGTAATAGCATAGTCACCATTATAGTGTCTCACAGAATATTTTCCTCACACTAACATTCTTCTAAGCTATACTTATTCAGTCCTTCTTCCCCTCTGGCTCCAGGAAAACCTGGAGTTTTCTATTGTTTGCATAATTTTACGTTTCGGTCATGTCATATCCTCTATCCATCAACTTCCCAAGCTTGAGTTATTGCCTTATATTATATATTATATTATTATGTTATATTGTATGAGTTATTTTGCCTTTGCTGTGGCAAAATACCTGATGAAAGAATTTTTGTTTTAAAAAAAGAGTTTGTTTTGGCTCACTGTTTGAGGCATAATGTCTAACATAGATGGGTAGGTTTGGCAACACGAGTATGAAACAACTATTCATGTTTTATCCTCAATTTCAACATAGAAAAGGAGGAATGTTCATGGACTTACTGTGTTCCTTCTTTCTTCCTTTTCATGCAGTCTCTCTGCTTGAGAAAGTGGAGTAGTCGTACCCATAATCAAGGTGGTTAGTCTCCTCTGTTAATGCTTTATATAAATTTACTTTACAGACATGCTCAGAGGTGGATCTCCCACATAATGCAAAATTCATGCTGGGTATAGTGACACACATCTTTTACCAACACTCTGGAGGCAAAGGCAGAGGCAGATCTTTGAATTTGAGACTATCCTGTTCTACAGAAGATAGACAGAATTATGCAGAGAAACTATATCTAGAAAAACAAAACCAAAAACTAACAAACATACAAAAAAGCAAAAACAGAAAAGAAAAAGAAAAATTCAATCAGGCTGACAATGAAATTTAACAATCACCAGTGTGCAGTTCATGTTGCTTTCTGACTGTGTAAGCTTGGCGGCCCATATCTTTATTACTGCTTGACATTCCACTGTCTGAATATACACCATTTTGTTCATCTGTAGATCATCTTGACTGCTTCCAAGTTTGTGAAATAAAAATAATGTTGTGGTAAGCATTCATGTGGAAGCTTTTGTGTGCACATGAGATTTTAGCTCTCTTGGGTAAATAAGTGTCTAGATCTATATACTATAAGCATTTTCAGTATTGTGAGCAATTATCTAAATATTTTAAAGTGGCTACAATCCCACCAGGAATACATAAAAATTATTGTTCTTTTTGTACCTAAACATCTGGTGCTGTCAGTTTAATATCTTATCAATTTTAATAAATATAGTGGCATCTCGTTGTTGTTTTAATAGCCAGTTCCGTGTTCTGTGCTGTTTGTGATTTTATGACTGCATTTAATGAGTTCTTTGTATAATTTTAGTCGCAGATGTTTTCAATGATTTTGTTGTTGTTGATGTTGTTGTTATTAAACCAGTAATTTTTAGGGTTCATTTAGAAAGAGTATTACACTGTTGTGTAAAGGTCTGATATATGTGAATTTTACCTTTAAAATAAGGAAACACCACTGATTTTGTTTCAAGTCCTCATGGTCTTTTTCTACATGCACAGAAGTACTCAAAAGTTTATAACTAGCCAACTAACTGATAAATGTTTCATGGTAGGGATTTAAATTACCAGACCCCAAATTGAAGAATTCTCTGGAAATTCTAAACTAGTAGTATCAAACAGAAATTCAAATTACAATCTACCTGTTTCACTTTTAAAACCTTAATGTGAATTATAGATAAATATAAAGGGCGGAGAGTATTACAGAAAGAAAGAAAAGAGATCAGATCCTCTTAGACTTGGAACTAAACTTTCTACAGACATTTTGGAACCAGAGATTCACAGATAGGTTACCTGGATAGGTAAAATTGTGGTCACTGAATCACAGAACACATTAGTTTAGAGAATATATAAGCAAGCATTTGCTTGGAATAGACTTTATAGTTACTGGACCAGAGAAATGGCCCAGGGGGTGAGAGCCATGAAAGCATTTGGACCTGACTTCAGATTCCAGCAACCAAGTAGCAAGATTAGTGTGACCATCTACATCCATGATCCCAATGCTAGGATAATGGAGGCACAGATTCCAGGAGAACTGCTGTGGCTTGTGGCTACCAGTGTAGATGAAAAACTGCAAACTCCAGGTTCAGTGAGAGCTCTCATCTCAAGACAATTAGGAGGTGAACAATAGGGGAAAAGACTAGATTTTCTACTTTGCTATCTGGTCACAGAGAGATACTTGTACCTGAGCTCACATGTGAATAACACACACACACACACACACACACACACATATACACAAACACACACATACAGAGAGAGAGAGAGAGAGAGAGAGAGAGAAATATTGATCTACTCAAAATCTTTCATAGTTTGATTGTGCAGAAATGACATTCAGTAGTTATAGAAAAGGAAAGAAAAGGAAGAGAGTAGTTTTTGGCTGAAGATAGGTCATTGATTTGTTCAACATATATTAAATATCTACTGGGTGCCCCGACCCATTCAATGAGGATCTGGAAGTGGGGGGGGGGGCGAGTAGTCGAATGAAAGGACAAGAGACACAAAGAAGGAGCGCATGTCTAAATGTCTGATCAAGCATTTAAACTTTATTGTTCAGGCTGCCATTATAAAGACAAGCAGGCGGGAAGATTATCTAAGGTTCGGGGTCCAGAGCCATCCCACCTACTACTCTCATTTCCTGTTACCCTTAACTTCAATACTCCCACAAACATTCCTTAGTTCAAGCTGCTTATCTAGTTAATATTTTCTCACAGGCAAGAGGGCAATAAACATTCCTTAGCTCAGGCTGCTTATCTAATGTTTCTTATCTAGCTAGTATTTTGCCGCAGGCAAGAAGGTAATAAAGTCTTGGCTCCAAGCAACTGAGGTTCTTGCTTCGTGCTAGCCAATGGGGGAATTTGGGGATTAGCTGTGATAGTCTAAGCATGGGTAGTAAAAGCTTCAGGAAATATCCTTATAAGAAACTTCTAGAAGATTTAGCATTTGAATTGGCCCTAGGTGAATGTAGGATTAGAATACGTGGAGATTGGACTGATGAAAGCTGAAGCACTTTTCAGACACTATAGTGTAGGCATCAGAGGCCATATGTTCTGGAGAAAAAGAAATCCGCTATTTTCAATTTTCTTTTCATGATCATTTTAGATCTAGGAAATTATAGTCAATACACTAGCAGGTTTTACTACTGAGAATTTAAGTTGCTGTAGACATTGTTGAAGCATTTCTTTACTTTTTTTTATTTCTTTACTTTTTTTTTTTAACTTCTTTGTTTTCCTTTCAGGTAATGTCTCACTGAGTAGTACGAGCTAGCCTTAAATTATTGCCTCATGCTTCAACCTATCGATTGGTATTACAGCATTGAGCACTATGCCTGAGCAGTTATTACTTAAAAACTTTATCTCTGGTGGATAACACCCCTTAAAGGACTCAAACTCATAAACACATATTTGTTTCTTAATCTCATACTTTACATTAAAGCTATGATAAAGATCTTCAACCTTAAAATTCTAACTCTGTAAGAGAGTTCCCAACTTAAAATATTTTAAAAGTGCGTGTCAAGATTCCTGAAAAATCAAAATAGTGAGAGACGGTGGAGGGAATAAAGAAGGAAGAATAGGCAGTGGGTAGCAAGTGAGACTGAGAATCAGTGTGGACTGACTGAGACTAAGCCAGAAACTTCAGCCTTATGTAATGTAATTTTGTTAATGGAGAAGCTAAACAGGGAAGAAGTCTACTTGCCTAAGAAGTGCAAGCATAGGAGAGAAGTCAATCTGGGTGGTTTGGCTCTGGCTCAGATTTTATCTTCTCTAGGCAGAATGATATTGAATACTAGCAGGGATAAAATGAATCCAAAAAAGCATCAACCTGAGACAAATAAAAGTAGGTATCTTACCCAGTAGAAATGGAATGGATATTTTGGATGAAGCCTGGGGTTGAAACAAGGACACCAAAGATGAGTTCCTGAGAAGTTGGTTCAAGGCCTGTCCTTACATTTTCAACTCTACAAAAAAGTGATCTGCACAATGAGCATGTCCACAACTAGTGAGTGGCTATTGATTGTTTTGTAGCCAAGAATACTGCTGAACTTCCAAAGGACCTGGCTTTGTTTTCCAGTATACCCATAAATGGCTCAAAAACAATTTTGAGCTCCAATTTGAGTGCATCTCATTTCTTCTTCTAAACTACACACAAAAATGCTCATACTGTATTCCACACCAGTATGACAACATTCATAAGCACAAAATTAAAATGAATAAAGAATTTAAAGGCGGATGCTATGTAGATAAAGGAATTTCATATGGATATCTGTAAACTATGCAAAAATGCACATTACAAACTACCATTGTCACTAGATGACATTAGGGCCTCTTAGAATCCAAGATTCTGAATAGGCAGACAAGCTTTATATACAGTTGATAATTAAAGAATGGAACTTGATGCTTCAGCAGAAGTCAAGTTGTAGACACAAGAAGCCTTGAAAACTGTTGTCAAGTCTGAAAGTGTCAGTAAGGGGAGTACCAATTATACTGATTCCTAATGTCAACCTGTGAGAGAGCTGATACTTTCATCAAAAGAATTTTTAAATGAAGGATTAGATTGAAGAAACGTTACATGTTTCCTATAAAATTTATTTAACATGTATTCAAGGATATTTTTATAAAATAATACTTATTGCATGACTGACACATTTGTGTGTGTTATCCCACTGATGGAGGAAAACATTGTCACTACTTTTAGTTACTATTTAACAATTTCATGTCATTTATATAACGAATGAGAGTTATTTTTAACCCACATGTCCCTCTCTCATCCACCTTCCTTCTTCCCTTTCCCACTGAAACAGAAACCCTTCTTTCATAAAGTCCTTTCCTATTTCCTTTATATGTCCTTTATGATTTTGTTTTCTATTTAATTAAAATGGATGGAGGGCTATTTAGGCAAGTAAATGAAGCTTAGGAGTGGCTAAACAGAAGAAGAAAATGATATGCACTTCCTCCAGAAGTGTGAACTGCCAATACTCCCTCAAGGATGGGCCGGGCCTTCATGAGAAAAATGTAGGCCACCATTTTTGTGTAAGTCTTGTGCAGATAGCCTCAGCAGCAGTGAGTTCAGGAGCACAGTGACCATGTCAAGTCCATCGACATCACTATGCAACACATGTCTCCAGGCTCTGCCCCTCTTTCTGCCTCCTCATCCACTTATGTTCCTGTATATGATTTAGAAGAATTTATTGAATCTGATAAGAATTTAGGACCAAAAATATATTCACATTATAAACCCTTTTGTTTTATTATTTAATACTTGAAGAATCATCAAACAAGATTCCCTTTTATACTTCATCAATTGCTCTTGGTATACTGCAAGATAATCTGGTGTAACAGGCAAAGGAATATTTATAGTCTCCAAAACAAATAGTGGTTTGCACCTTAATGTTTAAAATAAGCTGAGCAAATTAAATGTAAATAAAGCATTGTGTCTAATGAAGTTTATTTCGTATTGCTAAGTGACAGGCAAAGAATGTTGAAAGTTTTATTGTTTAGTTATTGATTTGTTTTGAAAAGGAAATCTAGTTGTGCTCAATCTCTTCAACTATTAATAGAAAGGCAAGAGAAAATAAATTGAGCAGTATGTGAACAGTTATAAGACAGACGCTAAAGTCCAAATTAAAACCCAAGAGAGGGTTGCTTTTACTCTGTTGTGTTATTGAATCATATCTGATAATTGTTCTTACCCAATAGTAAAGAGAGAAGACATTTAAAACTGCTACAATTGCCACCATCACTTTTTTTTGCCACTTTTTGTTGCCTTCTACAACATATGGACACACAAAACCACATCCATAAGAAAAGTTGAACAAATAATTAGACTTGAGATTGCTTTCCAGGGTAAAGGTTGTGGAAATGTTCTGTCTGCTTCCTTGTGTTCATCCCTTACTGTGTGGAGACACACATCAGGTTCTCTTGGTGATTATTATTGCTTTTTATTGGTTCAAATATATTTCTTCCACTATGCATTGGCCAAGTACAATGAAAAGGACAAGAGACTCCAACATGCCATATCTCTTACTTGCTCAACACTGCTTCTCTTTAGGAAGCAAAAATAAATTTGCTGTGTCCACTCCATCAACTTGGAAATATAGTTGTAGATAAAGCAAAAATGTCAAAAAACATAATATGAAATATATTATTAGGGTGTGTTCGAGACTATCATTAGTTACAGTTGGTCATTTTAGAGCAGCAACCAGGGAATATCATTTTGTTTAACATCAATTAGTGAACATAACCTCATTCTGCAAATATAACTGACCGATAAGTCTTTGTAAATAATTGCATCTCCTCAACACAGTCCTCTAACCTCAGTCAAGAGAAAGTAACTATAATATTAATAGAACACATCTGCTGGGAATTGAGGTTTTTCACTGTTCTCTGTCTGTAATTGTTGTCAAGTCACCTCAGCATTCCAAGAATTTGGTTGCTGTCTTTTTTAAGACTCCTAATCTTACTCTCTGTCTCTCATCATTTCTCTCCCCCTTCTCTATTTTTTTTTTTTTGCTGTCATTGAAAACAAACCAAAGAGAATCCTATAACCTCAGAAATGATATGCCCTACCCTGCCATGCCATTTGTAGTAAGACAGGACTAAATCACAGCCCTAAGTTCTCCCTTAGTGGCCATGTATATTAATACCACAGGACTTACTTCCTAATTATCAAGCTAAAATCTGTTACTGTAGGTATATAATATAGGGACTTATTGAAAGTAAGTGGTCCGGCATACACAGCTTTGAGTTTACTTCTTTGATATGCTGTCCAGTACTTGTAGAAACATTGTATAATGAATTGTTTGTAATGTTGATTATAATGTAAATTTGGCAGGAATTTGACATTAGGCTAGAACAAAGAAGTAATTTCAGGCAGGAATCTAAATCTTAGGCTAGAACAAAGAAGTAGGCTTCAGGCATGAAAATGACTTTGGGCTAGGACAGGGAAGTAGCCTCAGGTATTTTGGTCATCCTGATAAGCCCTTAGAAACAGTGATCACAGGGACTTTGTTTATTACCTTGCTTGTTCTTTGACCATTTGTGTTTATTGTGTTGTTTGTTCCTTGACTATTTTCATCTATTTTATTGCTAGTACCTCAACCTACAACTGACCTTAATACTTGCTTGTAATTAAAATGATATAAAAGCACATTAATTGTCTTGTTTAATATTTTCAGCTTTGTAGCAATATTTGACTATAGCTAGGTATAGGTAACAAGGTAGACAGTTTTAAAGAAATGAAAATTTACATAACATTTTTATTGTTATACGTTGGTAAGAAGTATGTTCTAGAAAATAGTATGTGGTAGTATTTGTCATAACAGAGTAACCTAAGGATGGCAAGAAGTTTAATTACATTAATAATTTTTAAAGTTCTTAATAAATAATTTAAAGATTAAAGAAAAAAGTTCTGATAAATGGTGGATTGTGTTATATATTTGCAAGGTAGTTGTTTGTTTTAGGATGGCAAATAGTTATCTATTTTTCCAAAGAATGCACTGAAATGCAATTAGATTAGCTAGTTATTATCTAGTATCTTTTTAATGTATGTATTTGAAGAATGTATTGCTGAGTTTTGTGTTAATGCTCTACAGATAATCTGATATTAAATGTATTAACCACATGCAAACTAACCCACTATGCGGATTTCAGTGGCCTATGCTAACAGAAAATAGTATATTTATATAATATACACTAGATATCTTCTCCCAAATGAGTTTAAATAGCTCATCACTTTTAACAGGACATCAAATTGAACATTATGATGTACCATGCTTAGCAGAGAAACAAGAAGTCACTTAAGAATATGAAGAAAGCATTATATGTAATTAAAAATTAAATCTGTACCTCTCTCTGAACTCCTTCTAGAACTGTTTTTCTTCCATCATTTTCTTTTTGCATAAAATAAATTGCAATAGCAAAATCTGCAGTAGCAATTACAGGATCAAATTAATTTATCATTACTTCAAAGAAATATGTACTGATTTAATGTACTGATTTAATTTTAACTAGGAACATTTACAGAAGCTAATGCTACCAAAGCAATTGTATCAACTCCATATTCAGTGTGCCTAGTTTCAAACTTTAATCTTCCTAGATCTTCTACTCATTGGTCACTAAATTCATCGATGAATTCTGTGAATTATTCATAGATTATTATTTGTTACTTATTAATTGGAGCTCAAATAAAGCCAATATTATGTAACCTTTGCTCTTCTGGTAACTTGAAAGCTTGTTCTTCACTTCAGGAGAACACCTTCAGGACTATGCATATTTGCACTGTGTTTTTTATGATTTCTTGATCTGAATTATCATATTTAGCCAGCATCTTGGATTAAATCAGGTCAAATTTTAAAATATATTAAATGCTAGACAAATGCTTACAATCTCTGTGGGATAAAGAAGTTGATGGCAAATGAGAGGCTGATTTCAAATCATGATTTTTAAAATTAAAGAATTTGAATAATTTTAATTTAAAAATAGAAAGATTTAAGATATTCTTGCAAGGAAATAATTAAAAGCACTTTCAAAATAGCCTTCTTTTTAAGGGAAAAATTAAAGGGAAAGTAAAAACCAGAAAGTATGACTAACATTGAGATTTCTAGAACTCATGGAGTTTAGAAAGCAAAGTGTAAGCATGTTCCCCCAAGGGATAATCCGTAATGCAAACACTGAAAACTCACAATTAAATTAGTTTTGTTATTGTATCATGAGAAGCAACTTACAAAGGTTCACCATTTATTCCACAAGGTTTAAAGGGTACATTTTATGGCTTATTTTGGTACAAAACTCAGATCTGTATTCACTTGATTAGAAATTATGGGACTAGAAGACCTGAACTGCTAGAAAGGTATTAGTATTCTTTTCAGATATCAGATTTACTGCCTTCAGTAGTGGATGAGTAAATCTCTTGTTCTCACTCCTGTTACAGACATACATTTTATTTAGTCAAAACTGTATGACTGATTTTATTATAATGTATTTCATTGCATAGTTTGGAAAATTAAATTCTTTTGAAGATACCCATTGGTAAAAATGATTTTTAAAAATGTCACTGAAAAAAAAAAAAGACAAAAGACAATAGAAAGAACGCAGGGATTTGACCTGAGCACGTGGGAAAGGTGTTTGTGGTTGGCCCCGTGGCCCCTCCATTCTAGAGGTTTTCAGCCTCTTGTGATGTCCCAGAATTCATTAAACATGAAGGGCATACTGCTTTTGTGTCTATTTTCAGGGTTCTTGAAGTATGAGAAAGTCTGCCTCGGACTAACACAGTCAAAGATTTAGCCTCCAAGGAATTCTGAACAGCTGTTACCTACTTAAAAGATGTAGTTCGCTTTGTGTCCCCTACCCTGGGAAGCGTGTAGGAATCAAGGTTCATAAATAAAACGATATGGATCTGAGGCAACAAGACATTCCCATGGCACATGTTCTATTGCTGTACAATGGTGGAAAGCCTAGCAAGAAAGCCTTCTGTGAGTACAAGAATCTAGTTGGACAATATTGCCTACAATCCCAAGATCATGATTTTTTGGGTGGCCTAGGCCACAATATAAAACACTATCTCAAGAAAGTTTAGAAAAACATCAATCAAATACAATTCAGTAAACAATAAATAATAAAAGATACTAGTGTGAATATTTATGTGCCTAGATGTGACTCAATTCGTGGTTTAACTCTGTAACTTTACTTCTGTAGCTTTTGGCTTTGAGTTTCAAATTTCCCTAACATCGAGTTTGTACAGTGTGTAAATAGAGTTGTAGGTGGAGCAGAGTTTGAAAAATGTTTGATATTTTGCTGGATATATGTAGTAATGAGGATTTTTTTGTGTGTGTGTCTTCCGCTTTTTAAAAGTCTCGCTTAAATGTCGTATAAACTCTGACTTATTTTAAGCATGTTGGTTGCAATGAAAGCAACAATAGAACAGAATGGAGAACCAGGCTACCTTGGACCAGTGTGCAGATCTGAAGCCTATTGGCTATGGCTACTTCAGCTTTCTCACTCGTTACAGGAAAGTACCAATTCACGTTCACAGTTGTTTCTTCTTGTGAAGTGTGGAGAGGGGATATCAGCTCACAGGAGGACCACCACCATGGCTATACCATCTGCTACCAAATACTGCCATTCCTGAAAAGCCATGCTTAATGAGAAAGCCTTGGTGTTTCTAAAACAACAAATGAGATAATATAGTTTACATTTGACTTTCAAAGTCCTTGAGATTAATTTCTCAGTCTGTCTTTTCCTGCTCATCTCAGTTGGATCTGTAATCGTTTTATTAGGCAGGGGAAGTGTGTCAGCTGGACATAAAATGGCAGCCCATTTCCATGCAGTGATATTCAATACTTAAAGATTTATGAAAGCGAACAGAAGGATGACCATTAGCCTTATACAGTGGTAGCTTCTCAACTGCATTCAGTGGAGACTTTTGCATAGATGTCAGCTGTATACTGCTGGGTGAACAACTGACAGGATTTTGCAACATAAAGGGGCATTTTCACAGACAGAACCATCCTTTGGCTCAAGAGATTAAAAAGTTAGAACCACTCTTTCTCAACACCCATACTCCAGCACAGAGAAACTGTTTTTGTTTGTTTGTTAGCTTTGTTTTGTGGGATCACATAGGGATGATCATTTATTTTGACATTGGGAAACAGAAAAAAATAGCCAAGCATAATGAGCCACAAAGATGCTGAGAGGGACAGAACCTGGAACATTTATGAAAACAAAAGGCTAGCATGTTGTGTTAGAGCCACAAGAAAGAAAGGCAGGGAGAAAGTAGTTATGTCCTTTGGGGACACCACTCTAAGTCTGACTTTGTTTTAACTACTTATTTCTCAGGAACTCCTTGTTACCAATATCCATAAGACATTTAATGTTCCTGGACTGTTTAATAAAAAAAGGGAATGGATGGCAACTGGAACCATAAGACTTGAGCATTCTTTGTATGTTCAACAGATTCATGGATTGTTCCCTTTAAGCCTTGTGTGTTTGTGGCTTCAGGATTACTAGCCAAACTGTTGGACAAATTCACATGGAATTATGCTGGTTGTAAAATTAAATCAAGAATTTCTTTCTTGTTTGGAGTGATAATAGTCACTGCCCAGAAGACTACGTTTTGGGACACAAAATTGGAAACCTAATTATCTGTCCCTTTAAGTGAATAAAAAACTTTTTAATTGGTTGTTTTATTTATTTACATTTCAACTGTTATCCCCCTTTCTAGTTTCCCCTCTGCAAACCCCTTATTCCCTCCTCATTGCCCTGCATCAATAAGGGTGGTCTTCCACCCACCAACCCACTCCCTCCTCACTGCCCTGGAATTCCCTTATGCTGGGGCATCAAGTTTACATAGGACCAAGGGCCTCTCCTCCCACTGATGCCAGATGAGGCCATTCTCTGCTACATATGCATCTGGAGCCATGGGCCCCTCCATGTTTCCTCTTTGGTTGGTGGTGTAGTCCTTGGAAGCTCTAGGAGAGGGGTCTAGTTTGTTGATATTGTTGTTCTTCCTATGGGGTTGGAAACTCCTTCAGCTCCTTCAGTCTTTTCTTTAACTCCTCTATTGGGGTCCTTGTGCTCAGTCCAATGTTTGGCTGTGAGCATCCATTATCTGTGTTGATCAGGCTCTGGCAGAGGCTCTCAGGAAACAACTATATCAGGCTCCTGTCAACAAGCACTTCTTGGCATCAGCAGTATTGTCTGCGTTTGGTGTCTTCATATGGGATGGACGATAGGTGGGGCAGTCTCTGGATGGCCTTTCCTTCAGGCTCAGCTCCACTCTTTGTACCTGTATTTTCTTTAGACAGGAACAATTCTGGATTAATATTTTTGAGATACGTGGGTGGCCCCATCCCTCAACTGGGGGCCATGCCTAATCTCTGATTATGGTCTCTAAAGTTCTCTCTTCCCTTTGTTGGGTATTTCAGCTAATATTCTCTCTGTTGGGTTCTGGGAGGCTCTTGCTTTCCTGGCATCTGGTAGTTTCTGTTGGCTACCCTAGTTATCCATGCCCCACTGCTACACACCTCTGTACAATTTCCTGACCCTCTGTACATCTCCCTGTCTCCTCTCACACCTGATTCTACACCCTTTTTCCACTCCATTCTCTCTTCTTCCTAAGAGCTGACCCTGTGCCACAAAAGGTGAACAAGAAATTTAAAATATTGTAGGTGAAAATATTTTTTCTCTTGAACTATTTTCTGGAAGGTATGTAAAAAATTTATCAAGCTATTTCAAATAGTACTTCTAAGGTAGATATTGTATGAAGAACTTTTGCTACATCTTGAGATAAAAGGAATCTCTAGAGACATAAGCTAACAAGACATTCTCCCTCACAAAGAAACTAAACATGATACATTAGCTTTGAAATATCAGTATAGAGTGATGAATCATATTTTGACATTGTAGGAGTAAGTGACATTTAGAAACTGTAATGAGTCTCTGTTGATTCTGAAAATCTTTTATATATTGCATTTCATAAAGCACATTGATGAATGACACTTAGGGACAAACAATCAGATGACTGTCAGGACACATACTGTCAAGCTTTACATTTATATTAACAATTTCCTACTTTTATTTCAGAATCTTTTAACAATACGAACATCTATGTAATTTCCAATTACTTTGTTTATTCAAATAGTATATTTTAGCTTCTATGCATAATTCCTTAACCCAGTTTTACTTCATAGACAGACTTTTTGGCTCATGCTTTTCTCTGTTCATGTGTAATTTACATATCCTTATCTCTGTAAAAAGTCTATATATTTGTATTAGTAGCTGCATTTGTGTATCAGTGCATCTGTTTTTATCTGTACATATTCACTCTCCTTGGGGCCTGTGCACATGCTGTTTCCTCTGCCTGGAAAACCTTTGTGTCCACTCTTGATCTTTCTTATCTTTAAATGCCTCATAGAGGATAGGTTATTCACTGGGTTCCTTTGAAGACACCCTCCTTTTTCTCTTGTTGACATTTGGCATGTACTATATGCTAACATAAGTCTTATTACATAAAGGAATTGTGTGAGATGTAGGTTTATAATGGGAGCAATACCATCTGCTTTGCTAGCTACATTTTATCTGGATTTAACAGAAAGTACATCAAATACTTCACTTGTAGTTTTTGAATAAGTAAATAAACAAACATTGTTAAGTACTAAATTTCATATTTTATAGTAGTTGTATAGTTTTATTTGTTAAAAATATATGCTGCTGTATAAAAAATTAATATATGTCAGCTCAGACCACAGCCTATATTATAAATTAATTTTAATCAGGGAAAGTATTAGAGTACTTTTCAAAATATACTGTAGCTAAAAGATATGTCATAACTATTTCTTGGCATTTTTAAGGCAGTATATTGTTTTATGAAAATTAAAATAGAGGACAACTTTTGGTGATTTAGCCTTGGAAGTCCCCATAGTCTCCTCGGAAAACTCTGTTGTGCCTGAATTATTCCTATAAGTATTAATATGTTTGTGTGATGGCTTTGGGAATTATTACTTTTCACTCTCTGGAAAATAGGGCCTTGCTCATTCTATTTGAAGTTTTGTGTAGGATGACATTCCTAGACCCACACACATACATTTACTTTTTCTAAGAATGCCAAACAAATTGTCCTAGAGCAGATGTCAATAAGAAAGAAAAGAGAAGAAGAAAGAAAGCCATGCCCACTCTTGTCTTGAAATATGTTTCATGTTAGGGTTCTGTTCTAAGCTGGTGATAAGGTAGCATCATAAAGAATTTACTCCATTAAGTCTGTAGGAAGGCATAACCTGGCTATTATGTCTTGCTCATAAGTCATGATTTACAACAGTGACATTAACTGCAATGAAATATATACACTGTAGGTTTGTCTCTATTGGAGAGATAGCTCAGTGGTTAAGAGCACTGACTGCTCTTCCAGAGGTCCTGAGTTCAATTCCCAGCAACCACATGGTGGCTCATAACCATCTGTAATGGGATCTGATGCCTTCTTCTGGTGGGTTTGAAGACAGCTACAGTGTACTCACATACATTAAAATAAATAAATAAATATTAAAAAGTCATGATTTTTTATTTTAAAAAATATCCAGAAGTTAATTTTGGTTTTATCTATAACCTACTCACTAAGATAGCATTCCCATGTGTAGAGGATTATATTTGCGATCTAAAGAAGCTTTGTCTATTTTTCTGAGAAACGTTATGCTCTGAGATATAGAAATTCAAGAATACTAGAATCACACTGTAATTACAGCCAGTGCTGCACAGAAATGATAGTCCTGGGAAACAACAAGTAAATGAAATCCACAAATAATCTCAAGCTTCCTTTACAGGAAAAACTTTTTACCTAGAAATGCCAACATCTTGCAGAATTGATAGAACAGCCTCTCCCTGTCCAGTTCCCGTTGAAGGTTAATAACAAGCTGTGTAATGGCCCAAAGACACAGAATCAGAAAAACAAAGGTTATGGCTTTAATCAGCACCTCAAGCACAGTGTGTGTTGTATATGGTTCCCTGAATGACCATAAAATCTGAACAACACAGATTTACCATTCAAACAAAGGTTTTTCAAGCAACAGTCATTTAAAGAAAACCAAAAAAATTTAGCAACAACCCCAAAACATCTACACAATGACCTACTACTTGAATAAAGCTCAAGCTTAGCTCATGTCTTAATGTCACCAAAACTGGTATGTAACTTCAAGTATTACCGATTAGAAGTTAAGAATTCTGTTGGCACCAAGCTAAAGTCCACTTCTTTTCCTGTTTCATTTCGACTCTGTGATTATTTGGAGAAGAGAAACTTACTTACATTTAAAGACTACTTTTCTATTTTGTAGTGGTTAGTGTTTCAGTAGATAGAGGTGGCACATTCATCCTCTTGATGAGATGACTGGGTTTTAAGGGGCTATCAGTGTTGTTGTCCAGCTGTGGTATATCATGCAGAGGTATACTATTCACACCACTGAAAAATACCATGAACAGTCTTGATCATAAATCAATAGTCATAGTAGAAACCTTCAAAATACTATCACAGGCATGAAGCATAATCCAGTACTGGCTTCATAAATGATGTTGGGAAGACCCCCAAGTACTATTGCCACAATTATTGATCTATTCAAGGACACATCCGTGAGACATTAAATTATCTGACTCCCAACCTATTATTTTAACTTTGATTTCACTTTATCTATTGATAAATTATGTGCTGAAAGAGAAACACTGAAGGATTGCATCAACAGAACTCAGAATCTATTTTCAGTTATCATTTCTCACTTATACCATCAAGTCCTACATTCTTGGCAAGAAATTGAGATGGGTTCTTACTGGGAAAAAAAACTCTTCCAAATTGCGCTGAGGTGTTGAAGGCATCTCAGGCTATTGACATATAAACCTAACGGAATTTTTTTTCTCCAACCAAAGAATCTCTATATTTAAAACATCATCGAATTCCAGAATCTATCTGTTTTATAAATTTTGAAAATTTCTAATAGTGACTGATTTTCTAATTGGATGTTGTTGGCATGTATTTAAAATACAGAACTGAAGAGGTAATATTTATTTTTTAAAAAATATTTCTGATGTTTTCCTTTGTAATTAGTCTTTTCTAGAACCAAAGTGACATTTGATCCAAAGGAAGAAGGAGGCTACACGGTTAAGTATTCCATGCTTCCGTGCAACCATGGCAGAACAATTCATCACACATGCACGTACAGTAGGATTTGAATATTCTTTCTTGAGCCCAGTAGTAAATACTGGACATCTTGTGTCTGATTTTCTGACTCCTAGCTTCTTTGGAGATTTGAATGAGAATGATCCCTAGAGGCTCATATAATTGGATGCTTAATCACCTTAAGTGGCACTCTTTGAAAAAGATTAGGCAATGTGACTGTGTCACTAGAGGTGGCCTTTACCTTTCAAAAAACCCATACCACACCCAGGTTTCTGTCTCTGTCTGTGAATCAGGATGTAGCTATCAGCTACTGCTACAGCACCTGCTTGAATACAACCACACTACCCACCAGGATGTTGGAATAAACCTTTTAAACAGTAAGCAAATCCCCAATTAAATGCTTCCTTCATAAGAATTGCCTTGGTCATCATGTCTTTTAATAGCACCAGAATTGTAAATAATATTGCTTCCTTG
The DNA here is from genome assembly GCA_030674055.1 of Rhabdomys pumilio. Lineage (NCBI taxonomy): Eukaryota > Metazoa > Chordata > Mammalia > Rodentia > Muridae > Rhabdomys > Rhabdomys pumilio. The sequence goes on from JANHMN010000010.1 coordinate 74,382,531, forward strand.
TTGGTGTGATAGTTATCTTGTTACATAGCCATTGTGAAATCTAAGATGCCCTCTAGCAAATCTATCCTGCCTACCTACATCTGCTGACCTGCTCCAAAGCTAAACAGAATCTTTCAATAGAGTAACAAAAACAGTAGTGATGAAGGCAATGGGTCTTGAGTGCTGTGCATTAATTTTATGCGCAGAATCAAATATGTAAGTATGATAGGAAGGTTGTGGAATCATTCAGTGGGGGTGGAGGAGTGAAGCTGCCTTTTAAATAAACTCAGTATACTTTAAGACAATGTTTCACAGTATTGTCTGTGAATTACAACTTATTTAAATATTATGTGTAGGTGAATTTGTGAGAAATCCAAATGTAAACATAGTCTTTTATGTGCTTTGAAGGGTATAATAACTAAGTTACTGTTTTTACAATACTAAACTTTTTTTAACATTTTAGAAAAAAGCAAACAAACAAACAAACAAACAAACAAACAGGGACCTAAAAAACTGGGACTTGAGAACTTGAGAATGAGTACTGTAACAGGCTTATAAAGTTTGATTAGACACTCTATGGACAAGGAGAGGGTGATATGCCCCTGGGTGGTAACATCAGTCTCAGGGTCAAATTGTCATGCCCTCAGGAGAGGAGCAGCATTCAGGAGGACAGGGACATAGTAGAGCATATACCCTACCTTCAATTCAAATTTTCAGTACAAGTTGAATGGGAAAATTAATGTGCTGTGTCTTAAAATATGTCTCTCTTAAGTGAGGTATTCCTTGTCCACTTCAAGTTCTGTGTTGTGTAGTGCTAGGGAATACGATTTTTAGCACTTAACAGAAAACTTGCTTGTAATTCAGTCTTTAAGGATACTCTGGTTTCATGTCCTTCCTGGGGCACAGATACAGCTAATGTCATTCTTTTATAAGAAGCCCCCCCACTCCAACTGCGTTAGCTTCCAATTACTCATCTTTATCAGCTATGAAACTTGGGGAAGCTCGTTGGAGCTCTCTAAGGATGTAGCATTTAGGTATGCTATGTTATTCCAGTATGTTATAGTGAGATGCTCTGTGTATATATGCATTTCAATGGATAGCCTCTACTAAGCATTCTAAGATACAAGAAGTAGGAAAACCCAGTGAACCTATATGTGCAGGTAGGGTTTATACTGGATGTTTTATAGCTGTCACCATATGGACTGTGTCTACCTGAACAGTGAGAGGCTTTCTTAGACCCTCCATACTTATGCCTCAATGCACCTTGTTCTTCGTTGACACTCTTTATGCTCTTTGATATGCTTTGAATACTTGCATGCATCACTTATCTTCATAAATTTAGTAAAGACTTCTTCAGTCACAAAAGCAAAACAAATAAGTAAAAAAAATGAATAAGGCATCATTTCACAGGTCTGTGCTGTCCTTATACATAGAGTGAATCAAATATTCTATTTTATGTATTCACAGAATGCATAAAGAAGTATGCTGCTCAGTGGTGAGAAGGCAAGACAGTAAGGACTTCTATCATAGAAGTGTCCATAGGGGCTTTTTTGAAATACTAGACTAAAACTACTTTTTGACATTCTAGATCGTCTTTATTAATAAACACAATTCTTACCAACCAGTGGTAAGTTAGTGACTTTGGAATATGTTAGGGCCCAATGAACAATTTTCAGCTCACTTGTTTTGGGGAGGGAAACAGATGGTTCTCTGATAGTCTCTTGCACTGTCAGCAACAGTGACCTCAGGCCCCACAAACCTCATTTAGCCATTGGACATTGGCTCCCTGATGAGGATTAATCTCTGGAGAAACAGAGCACAGCATACTGTCTGATTCTGGCTTCAGGTAGGTCTGGATTCTGAGAATATTCTGTGTTCTAAAGTGAGCACAGTCACCTGGTACACATGAGCCTGTTGCCTAGTTCTTCCCTAGTTCTGGAGCGTGGCGTTATGTCACACTACATGTCAGATGCTCAGAGAACATAAACAAGGCTCTCTGCTAGGCTGTATGCTTTCTAGGTCTGCACTCTTGCCTGTTGGTTACTGCTAACAAAGAGCATGATAAATACAAATACTGAAAAAAGCAGTTTTTAAAGTTTATTAGGTCCTTTCTGGGCATAGATGAAATAAACACAAATCAAAATAAAGAGATGAATAGTGTGCTTTATAGTCTCATGAAACATATTTTATGCCATATATAATACCAATTTTTGTATGTGTACATTGTATTTTATCTAATTTTTATGCAAATAGATTAGACTATAATGAAATGAGCAACATACATATCTTGTTTAAAGTATGCTGTAGATATGGAGAATATTATTAAATCTCAATCTTGGTTCAAATATATTTTCAAGTGAATATAATTTTGTAAGAAGTTAGACAGTGTGATCACACTTGTTAGAACCTTCAAGTATATATCCAGTATCACATTTCATGATGTTTTCTTTAAGCATAGCTTAATATAATTCTTATTCAGAAATGAGTTTTTGTGAAAAAAATCAATAATTACCTTTGTCTCTATTTATTATAAATGCCTCATTACTGATGTTTTTAGAATAGATTTTCAAAATTATGGCATGATGCATTTATTCATTCTAAGTAAGATACACATGTACACAAAAATGACTGCTGGTTTTGCTAAAGCAATATTCATGAGAATTTACCAAGACAATCACATTTAATCCTAAAGAGTAAGGATTTGAAAGGAATTCTTTTAAATTGTAATTATCCATTGGTAAGAAAGTTCCACAAGTTTTATTATTTATATGATTGAAATAATTTTCTATCCTGCCAATATGAGCTAAGTTTGAAGCATATTTACAGCTCTTAGAAGGAAGAAAATATTAGATTTACAAAATATTCTTCATAGTAGTATTTGATATTTTACTATATTAAATGTTTTCTTTTTCCATGGCGACAGATGTTTCTTTGGCTATCATTTATATTTAAATTGATTTTCCAAGGCCTTGGCATAGAGTAGGGTAGACAGTGAATTGTGGTAGGACTTATTTGACCCAATTCTGGTGATCTTCATTTCTACACTAGCTATTTCACAAAGTTTGAATCTATTATATATTAAAGCTACTAAGAGTGGAGGCAACATCTTGGCATATCCTGGAACAGATGGACACTGTTTAAAAACAAGAACCTCTCCAAGCATCAGTGACCCCTGATGTTTCATAATCAATTGTTTAATATGGACAAATAATCAAATATTGTAAAATCTGGGCATTTCTATACCCTAGAAAGTAAGCATTTTATGTTTCACATTGGGAAAGAGGTTAAGGATAAGTTAAAAGCACGTATTTATCTGTAATGTGGGAACATTATATTTAAGATTTATTTTTATTACTTGTGTATAAGTGTAAATATATGTGTGGATGCCCAAAGGCCCCTTGTCTTGGAGCACAGTTCTAGATACACATGGGTACTAGACACTGAACACGGACCCTTTGGAAGAACAGAATATGTTATCCTCAGTGCAATCTCCCTAGTGACTGAGTCTTTTTTATGCTTTAGTATGAAGATATGTCTATTCACAAAATTTGGCTCTCCTCAATAATTGGGAGTTTGACAAGAACAGACTATTGTAGTCACTTTCTTAGAGTAATGTGGAAATATGAGTCATTTTTTTTTGTTTTTGTTTGTTCATTTGTTTTATCTCTTCTGTTACAAGAAGGACATTAATACCAGAAGAGAATCCCAATGAGTTAACTCTAGATTAACAAGTACTATCACGAACTTAGTAGATTGCAAGCACTGCACCTAGGATATATCAACAATTTAAAACTGTTCTAAGAGGTTTTTATCCCAATGCCAGGAAAGTCTAGGGAAGGTCTTTCCAGTCTTAAGCATTCTCTTAGAGAGCACAAACCCACTCTTAGGCAATGAAAGTAGCTTTTGCTGTTTCACTGTTTTATCTACAGTAGTAATTGTAAGTTTCCTTAAAGGCTCCCAGTAATGTCTGCTTGGACCACACTGGAAGCCCACATGTAGTAGGAGAACAACATTTACTCCTCTTGTTTCTGTGATTCATTTTTCTTTGTCCATGCATCTTCATGGACAAAGGAACATGAAGGGATAAGGAACAGAAGGTGTCTTGCTGCCCTAATGCTATAGTAGCCACCAAAGGGCTGAAAGAATTCCCTTCACTTCTTGAAGACTCTTTATTTTCTAAGAGTTCTTACCCATATCTTAGAAATCTCTCGGTTCTTGAAATGACTGAGTATGTGAAGGCATTTTCACACACTGATCTCAATGGACCTGAAATTGATTTGACACTCAGTGAAACCTACAGTGTAAGGGAAGAATCAAATCCTTTAGGTTGTCCTCTGACTCCTTTTTGGCATGTGCCCCTTGACACATGAGCATACATGTGCACATGAAGACATTTTCACAATAATAAATAACTTCTCACTTTTAATTTTTGAAATTAAAGCATGTTTGCATCATTCCCTCCCTTATTTTAGCCCTTATCTTCCTGTGTTCAGCTCACCCAACCCCACCCCCTCTACCCTAACCCACCCATCACTACTCCCTCTCACATTCATCGATTCCTTTTCTTTAATTCTTCTACATTCATAAATTTCAAAATACATCTTGTTCAAGCTGTCTAATGTTACTTGTATATATATGATGTCTACCTGTAGTGTTTTTAAATTTAATTTATCTATTTACATCCCAGCTATTTACCCTGTTCCCAGCCCCCCTCACAGTTTCTCATTCCATTGCTCTTGCTCCTTGCCTCACATCATAGCATCAGTAACAGTGTCAGGCTTTGGTGCTCCCATACCCCCATGAGATAGATCCCAAGTTGGGCCAGTCATTGGATCACCTGTCCTTCAGTCTCTTCTCCATTTTGTCCCTGCAGTTCTTTTAAACAGAAAAATTCTGGGTCAGAAATTTTGATTCCAGGTTAGTAACCCTGTCCAGTTACTTGAGGCTTTGTCTATCTACTGGAAATGAACCTTTGAAGTTCCCTTTTCCCACTGTTGGGCATTTTGACTAAGATCACCCCCTATTGAGTCCTGAGAGTCTATTCCCCCACCTCCCTCCTGCTGAACCTGCATATTTCTTCTATTCATTCTCCTGGTCTTCTGGGATTCTTTCTTGCTCCCCAACCCCATACCTGATCTTGTTCCCTTTTTTCCTTCCCCTTCACTTTCCCACCTAGGTTCCACCTTCCCTCTGCATCTCATGATTGTTTTCTTTCCCCTTCAAAGTAAGATTGAAGCTGTAATTCTTTGTTTATGGTTGAGCATCCATGAGATTTACCAGTACCATGTTAGCATGTTTATATTGGTATTGTATGTGTTTAGGTCCTGTTCAAAAAGCCATATAATTGGGGTATCATAAATGAAGTTTCCCTATCATTTCTAGGATACACAGCCTCAAGCAGATTTCCTGGTCCTATGAGCATTTTTTATTTCCTCATTTTAGCAAAATAACTATCTGCTTATTTTTAACAAATTATTTAGTGAGGTATTTATGCATACTTAATATACTTAAATAAACATAAATATATTTGAGTACAAGCTAAAGCATAATTTTAATGTATAAGTCCAGAGGATGTTGTAAGAATTTTATTTAAATTATATGATATTATCTGTTACTAACACATGCATGGACAATATTAACAAGGGAAATGTGCTGAAGAGTGGCCCCAGTTCCCTTGCTAATGCTTCCGTGGGTGGCCCTACCACCATGTGTAGACTTGCAGACCCTGTGAATTTTTAATATATATAAATAAGAAGACATACATTTGGGTGTCAAGAAATTGGGGAAAGGAGAAGTTAGGAGAGGAGTAAGGGAGGAAGAAAGACTCAGAACAATAAATGTTTGTCAAGTACATGTATAGATTTTTTTCACAGAATGAATAAATAACAAATATTCATAAGCATTTGTCTAAATACTTAGAAGAGAAAGAAATTTGACATTTTAAAGTCAAATTGTTTATTTTTTATCAAGCCTAAAACAAATGAAAATAAAAATGTTAAAGTTAAATTAAATAATCAGAAATCCTTTATGTGTAATAAAAACATGTGACACAGAAAACTTTAATGTATTCAGCAGTGTCTGAAACAGCACCCTGGACATTTTTTTCTTAAATTAATCTAGTTCTATGTGAGAGATATTTTTTGAGTATAAGATTTTCTATTATACTCTGACGGCATCATCGTGCCTACTTTAGTAGTGCGTTTAGGATGTGGTCCAAGTGTTCACTCCAAAAGGCTTCTCATTTGTGATTTAAATTTTCTACAGCTATGCATTGTTCTGTGTACTTTAAAACCCTCTTCTCCAGTAATGTTTCTCTCAACTAAGGCTCCCACTTATAGTCTGAGTCTGACTCTGACAAGGGCCTGAAATGCCCATATCCTGTGCTACTGATTAAGCAAAAATCTCCATGCTTTCAAAATTAGCTCAGCTCATGGTAGGGTTGAAAGCCCTGCTACCAGAAAATGATTCAAGGAAATTAAAGACAGAGGTGCGTGTTTCTCTTGGCACCTTAGATGATGACATTCTGAAGTTAGTGGCCACAACTTTACCCTTAGAATGAATTTTAATATTGGATAATTAATTTGCATAGTTCAAAGAGGGCATTAATTGTAAATAATTATGCAAGCTTCATTTTAGCTAATATGTAACCTAAAAATTAGAGAATCATAGTTTAGTTCCAGCTTGTCTTTACTAAATTGTGTGCCCTTGACTAACATACTGTATCCTTACGACACAGTTTCATCATCTGCAAAAAAAAAGGCAATGAGTATGTCTTAAGCTGTTAATGTCTTTGTGGTTTGAAACCAATGACTAAGAATCGTTTGAGTGAATGCTTATTTTTCTGCCCATCCTGTTACAGAGATGGCTTGTATTGTTAGCGTCTATCATTTGGCTCCAAAACAGACTTCATTGCTCTGATTTCTTTCATTATTAAAAGGGAAGGTTTCAATCCTTGCTTTTTCTTGTGAAATTGGGAGATTAGATTAAAAGAGATATATCCGAGGACATGAGGATATGTGCTCGCTGGCAGGCAGCTGTGCACCTTCTCAGTGGCAGCCCCTGGAAAGAATGAACTTCAATTCCCTTGCAAGTGTGTCTTTCAAAATATCAATTATCCATGAAAGAGATGTCTTAGAATTAGCCAGATGTCAAGATCTCCTTCTACTGCATGCAGTTTTTCAGAATTAGAATCAGAAGAAAGCAGCTGTTCTCCAAAGCATGTACTTGAACAATGCCTGCTATGGAATTCTTATCAAATGCTAATTTTTTGAATTAGTAAGATCTTTCTCCCCATTCTTCTTAACAGCATCAAGGAAAAATTGGAGTTAAGTTTAATGTTGGGACGGATGACATCGCCATTGAAGAGTCCAATGCAATCATTAATGATGGAAAATATCATGTAGTGCGCTTCACGAGGAGTGGTGGCAATGCCACGTTACAGGTGGACAGCTGGCCAGTCATCGAGCGCTACCCTGCAGGTAAGCAAGAGCTTATGGATCTGGGAAGTTTTACAAAACAAACAAACAAACAAAACAGCTGGAAAACAGAGCAGTGTTTGCGTCCGTTTCTTCAAATTATGGTTTTTCTGAGAAACCATCAAGTATTTATTAGACTTTAGAGTCGTGTCAATGTAATGCTGTCCTAAACTGTTCTTGCTACTGTGTACAAATGGCATTTTATAGATGAATTTGAAGTCACACATTGTCTTTTGCAAAATCCAGAACATTAGTGCATCAGAAAAATGCACACATAAAAAACCATAATGTGTCAAAGCTTTTTACTGAATCTTTGCAATTGAACAAAGGAAAGGCTTTGTCAAAACTAACAGTTAAAATTTAAATTCAAGGGAAGGAATATTATAACACTTTTTTGAGAGCAAATAAAGCTGTTCTTTGACAGTGGCACACCACAGACTTAAAAAACACTTGAGGAGAGCAGGGGGCAGGCAGAGATGCATTGAGGACTCAGATGAAAGGAACCACTGCACCACAGATTTGCAGCTAGGAGTAAAAGGCGTTTGTTTCATTTTTATATAACTATAGTGATTCACAAGGACTCTTGGGATGATAGTGTCACTCAGCTGAAGTCTGTAAAATGTTCTCTTTCTCTACAGCATAGTTTATGACACGGTGTAAATAAAAACATTAAATCAATTTATATTTCATGCAATAAAAGAAATGAGAAGAATGAATACAGAAGCAACTCCTTTTTGGAATTATTTGCTTGTTAGATTAAATAATTTGATTAAATAATTTATCAGTTATACACCAGTTTTCTCTAGGAATGACCCATAATGAAGAGATGTAATTTTCTTGACACTTGTCTGAGCTTTTTCTGACTTTTATCATTCTCTGATTTCAGTCCTAATTTGTTCATTTGTTCTGCACATATGTGATGAATTAAATGTAACAAAACACACTTCCTTATGGTACCATTTAAAATCAAGAAAATAAAGAACATATCAGAGAATTATTGAAATACTGACAAGCTACAAACATTCAATAAGTGTTTATTAAGTTGCTATCCTGGAAAATATCAAGGCCAACTTGGACTGCCAGGACAGCTAGGACTACACAGAGAGAGCATGTCTCAAATGTCTCAAATGATAAAAAGAAAGAAAGAAAGAAAGAAAGAAAGAAAGAAAGAAAGAAAGAAAGAAGAAAGAAAGAGGAAAGAAGGAAAGAAATAAAAGATGGGAGGGAGAGAGGGAAAGGAGGAAGGAGGAAGGAAGGAATGAAGGAAGGTAAGAAAGAAGGAAGGAAAGAAGGGAGAAAGAAAAAGTGTATTTAAAGATTGGAAGCTGATAATGAATAGGAAACAAATATTTAGGAACAATTGTCATAGTTATAATCTTTTATATCTAGACACCTACTCTAAGTGCCCATTTACTAAAAAGTACTTTAATTAATATTAGTAAATGAAGATTAAGCCAAGTTCCAGTTGTTATTGTGCAGGATACATACATCCAATAGCTGGCATATAAGATAGAGCACTCATGAAAAATTTCATGTATGCTATACCTATGAAAATGCACAAGAAAGTGTTATCCATATAAACATATGAAATTCTGCAGGTAATACACACATAAGAACTTAATGTTGTAAAGAATACAGAGACCTCCCCATTCTGCCATCTAATTGCACACCCATCTCCCCTGTGTGCACTTCAGCATAATGCTAATGAAGGGGAAAACATAAGACTTTCAAATATGTGTTTCTCTTGGTGTTTTACCAGCAGCAAAGCTATAAAGGTTGAATATAAATTTCAAAGTGTGGGTGATCTAGATTAAAGATTTTAGATCAAAGTGATTTTAAATATGACTTCAATATGATAGTTTGGTATATATCTTTTATATCAGCTTGTGCTTTGGCTATTTTTATTTTAATAATTTAGGAGGTTTTTATTCATTAGAAAAGCCACTAGACTAATGCTTTTACCACCAAATCCTATAATCAGAGAAGCAGGAACGGAACCAACAGACTATATTTGCTTCCTTTTAAAGTGCCTGCACTGCAAAATACAAGGCTAGAAATTAGTAATTAAGGATAGCACTTAACCTTCCATTATAGGCCTTTGAGGTAAGTGCTTTTATATGAAGCAATTTGTCTGGTAGCGACACTACACCTTTAATGAAAAGTACCTAAAGCATTGACCAGTGGTATTACCCTGCAATTGTCAGGAAAGCTTTCATACAGAAACTAATTAGGAGACATAGATTTAAGGTTCTTTGGGAAATTCAATATTCCTACAAACCAACAATTCATATTTAAGAATAAATATTGAAATTTCTGTAAACCTCTTTTCAATTATTTTGTGTGTGAAGCAAAGTACAGAAATAATACTTCACAAATCCTTTAAAGTTGAGAAAATTGTTTCTTATTTCATGTCACTTAAAGTTTTAGAATATAATGCATCATTAATTTCTGATTTGTTCGTAATTACAGTTATGTAGCAAAGTGTTCTCTCTCAATAAAAATAGGTCACCTCTTCTCATGTTACTGCACAAAGCATTATGCCATTTTGCTACCTCCAACTCAAGATTATTCCCAATTAATTAGTTTCACTGGGAAATAAACTTTGGCTTCATATGTGAAAAATACCCTTTGTATCTTTACAAAGTTAAGTAATGATTTTATTTCCATAAATACATTAAGCCTAGCTATACATATTTAAAGAATTTATATAGTACATACAAGGAACTTATTAGGATCATTGTTTGACAACAAGACAATTTTTAAGTATTCAATAGTAGAAACATACATGGAAAAATATGAGGGTTATTGCATATTTAGCTAAGAATATATTCAAAAATAAGAATACAGATTTGAAAAAGGACACAACAGATTTCCAGAAAGAAAGATTATTTTGCAATGAGTGATGTAAGAAGAAACTGGGAACAAAATATGAGTCTTTTCAAGCAATAATTTATTGGTTGGAATTAGCAGGTAGAGATGGAGACTGAAAAATATTCATGGCACTGTTAAATAGCTCATATGCTAAAGAGAAAAGATAAGAATGAGTACAAATGTTGGCAGGGTGAGTACACAGTGCATTGTAAGTACTTCAGAACAGTTAAAGAAGAGCTGTTTTCATTTTTAAAATTTCTCCTCTTTCCTCTCTTCCTTTTCTGTCCCCTCTTCTCTTCTGTCTGCTACTCTCCCTCTCCTTCCCCTTCCTCTCCTCATTCCCTCTTTCCTTGCCTTCACTTTTCCTCTTTTCTCCTCTGAGATGTTCTCTGCCTTTCCTTTCCCTCTCCACTCCCTGACTCTTTCTCTCTCCTTTTACTATTATAACATTCAGCAGCCTAATGTCATGGTGTTTCAGGAGGGGGCAGTAGATAGCAGTGAACTGGAAATTTGTGGCAAGAGAGATAGAAACAAACAAATATTCTTGATACTAGAATATCTGGCTTGGGAAACAAGAAGGATATCGAACACCTACCAAAATCAAATGAAAATAGCTATTGAGTTTGAAAAAAGGAACAAACGAAGGTCTAGAGTATTGTAAGGAAACCAATTCTTTAGGCAAGAGAGAACTTGAAAGAGAAATAACCCCAAGGAAGATTACATGGGATAGTTCAAGTTCATTTTTCTAGCTATCTAATTTGGCTAAATTCTTGTAGGTTTTAGCTAGGCACTCAATCCATATTTATTGTCTAAATCTGATAAAATTTAGGTCATGAGAAAATTTCAGGTCATGGGAAAGTCACTTATCATTGCCATTAAATTCAACCCATTTATTTAGATAAATTGGTTACTCATTTTTAACTCACGTCATTATTAATATATTTATTATATAAGACAGTTCATTATTTAGTGTTAGAAGTTTGACGCTATTTTTTAAAAGGGTTATGTTTAACCTACTTTTGGCTATTTGTGATGCAATTAAGAAAATTTACTTCATTTGTAATTGAAATAGTTAAAGAAGAGGAAACAAACTTCAGTCTTTCTATTCTAGTTTCTTTCATTGTGAAACAACCAAACTGAACCTTGAAAAGGCCAACCAATTTTCTCTAGGTTACTACACTAGGTAGTAGCTAGTCAAAACTATTAACTCTTATCTGTAGGTAACAGAAACTCAAATAACAAAAACCATTGGGTGAACCCTTGTTCCCAGCAGTGGTATAGACTTTAAAGCCTGGGGTCCATCTTGACTGCTTGCCCATAGATGGATATGCTGACACTAGCACAAATAAAGATTAAGAAAATTAAACAGTAACAGGTGGGATAAAATTAACCTTGTTACAAAAGCCACAGGTACTTTGTTTACACTAACTTTGTGAGTCAGTAGCACTCATTAGTAGGCTCTGATTATTTTTAAAGTTCACTTAAAAAGCTTAATTAGTGAATTAGGTAAATCATTACAAATTATTAGACTTAGCACTTTAGAGTCCTTAAGGACTTGGAGGGGGAAAAGTCTATGGTAGCAGAAGACTAACCTCATGTTGTGGTTAATTACATAAACTTTTATTTTCAGTTGTCAACAGATTCTAGAACCTATATTAAACTTCAATGAGAAAACATTCTTCTTTGTTATTTTTCACTGAAATAAAATTAAATATGCTGAGCATTTACTCTAATATACCAGTGTTTGACTTCTGTTCGGCACAAATAAGTATGCACCAGTCTTAAGTTTTCCAGGTTTCGTAGTAAGTTCTCTGTGAAATCTGAGAACAAGAACCTAAAACTCTGTTTTTTTATGTCAAATATCTCTCTTTGTGGTCTTTAATTTTGCTAAAAATTTGGGATATTCTTGCTGTTAAAGCATAATAAACATTTTGATGAACAATATATTAAATGCACTGGGCTAAAGTTCCTGGCTAAGCATCAAAGATATCTGAGACTATGAGAGAAAAGCTATGTTTTTAATGATTTTTAATTGTTCCTACATTTTATAGGCCCTGAGTATTTTTAAATTCCATTTAACTGTTGCTGTAAGAAACCTTAGTTGGCTCTAACTAGCTGCTTACTTGTTTAAGAAAAAGTTTCTTTGATAGTTTGGCGGAATTTGAACTTACTTGGACTGCATATACTGCAAAGCATAGATCATGTAGATATTTTTCAACCCATTAATTTCCGTAGTACAACAGAAATAAATGATATATTAACAATGCTAAACTGCTCCATTTTAAAAATTGTTGTCTTGTGTTATGTCTGTGAGTGGTCTCTTGTTTCTTGCTTCCTATGTGTTTATAATATTTCTTGCTATGTTCTAACACAGGAAACTTTGATCTGTCCATGACCTCCATAAAATGGTCTTGTACTCAAGCTACACTATCTGTGTCTTGTCAAGACTCTACTCCATTTCACTTAGGCTAGATTTTCAGAGGACTAAATTAATCACTGTCTGTAAGACAATTCATAAATGTGTTTGGCCCTAGCAAGATATATATTCTTTATCCTAAAAACCAATGTATTGATAACTGTTTATTGCTATCTGAACTGAAATAGCCTAAATAGTTTGATATTTTTCAGTTATGTATTATTGTTTATTACTGGATATCATTGTGAACTGAGTCCAGACATATAAATTTGAGGTCTTTTTAATGATTCTAGCTTTTTTTTCTCGCTGCTTAATCAGGTTCAAAGTTGGGACATGAAAATAGTATATCATAACACCTTGAGAAACAAAGAGACCAATAAAATAAGATGCCATTCCTGATTTTTCTATCAGGTAGCATTTAAAGGTAAATTTAAGTTGAGCTCACAAAAATAATTAAGTGTATTTTGAAACATTTAAAAAATATCAACTTGTTAAATATTGCCAATTTTCAAGGATACCATTTTACTTTAAAAATGCTCATATCTTATTTTTTAGAAAACAACCAATATAAAACAATATTCATTATTGCTATAATTTTTCTAAATGTATCTTATAACCTAAAAATGACATTCTTGTGTGAGGATTCCTATTAAACTCTCTCTTTTATCTCCAAATTTTCAATATTTACACTGTTTAACAAATTAAATGCATAGCATGATAAATGGGTGATAGACTTTGTTTATTATGTAACTATGAGAAAGTAGATATTACCTTGTCACAACTCTGAATAAGAGTAGCTGAAAAGAAAAAGTAAATGATGAAAAATTGCTTTTAACACTTCTCTGGAGATTTCAATCGATATTGAATCTACTTGTTTGTTATAAGCAATGAGATGATTATGTTCAATGTGAGTTTCTCCCTATCAATATAAATGTTCATAGACCTATCTTGATGTGGTGGCTCATGCCTCTAGTCTCAAAGAAGTCAGGGCAGGAACTCAAGGCAGGAAACTAAAGGCTGAAACTGCAGCAGAAGCCAGAGAGGATCAGTGCTTACAAAATTTCTCCTCTTGCCTTGTTCAGCCTGCTTTCTTACAACTCCTAGGACTACCAGACCAGTGATGACACCATTAGTCATCAATCCAGAAAATGTACCACAGGCTTGCTCACAGTCCAGTCTGGTAGAAGAATTTTCCAAATTAAGATTCCTTCACCCTACATTTCCCTCGCTGGTGTAAAATTGATATCCAACTAGCCAGCATAATTATGACCAATATTTTCACAAGAACCAAATATTTGAATGACAAAAAACACAGAGCCTAAAGGGACAGAGACATAAGAGATGAATGTACTGCAGATTGTAGATTAGATTCTAGGATATAATACATTAGTTAACAACTTGTAAAAACAAGGCTGATATGAGGCTTTTGTAGGTTAAAGCACTTGCTACACTGCCCTGGTAACTGGTAGGTATCCCATTCTAGAACTTAGACTTGATGCAGGACTGAACATCTGTTGTCCCAGCCCCCTTGCTGTCTTATATAGCAGCAAAGACAGAACTGACCAGAAGCTTGAATCTGCAGAGTAGCAGCTGATAACACAAGAGACCTTGCTGCAAAAATTGGGTTGAAGGACAGAACAGACTCCTGAAAACTTGTCTTCCATCCACCACCTGCCTATTGACACACACACACTATACACACAAGGAATAAATAAAAATTAATCCTGGCAAAACATAATAAACCCTGTATTTTAATTCACAACTGATACTAATGTAATTTTGTTGGGTTTGAGACTTGCCAAAGACTTTCTTAATAAGGGACATTGCATCAAAACTACATCAAACTCTTATAGCTCATTACTTACAACTGTCTATTAGTTAAATGTTTAGAAATGATTGTTACCTAAAATATAGTTTGCTCAATTATCTTTGTATTACCTTCCTAGAAATAAAATTTAAAAGACAGAACTTTGTGTCTTTGCCAATGTAATAAATAATATTCATTTGAGGCAAACAATTTATATATGCCCAGGTACATGCAGTTATTAAAATCGTGCATTTGTTCTTACAGATTATAAACTCAATTTTGTAACAATTTGAAAGTATCACCCAATCTGATATTATAGAGGACTCCTAATTAAGATAGAATACCACAGTAGATGGTAACAGCTTAGGAAGTATGAAGCTTCTAAGTAGGTTGTATATTAAGTTAAATTAGGAGGATGAACATCTTCTGTCAAATTTAGCTCCACAGATAGAAATAAGAGATTTCAAAGACACACTTTCATCTTATGTGATTTCAAGTTTGTTTTGTTTTAGCTTTTTGAATGTGCCTTCGTTCATTAACAGCCAATTCCCCCCCAATCCTGGGAATCTGAGACTTAACTTTCTTCACACTAAGTTTTATTGAAGCAATTTGTCATCTTGAGTGCATTATCTCTACTGGTGGCCAAGAGATTTAAAGTGGCCATTGAGACTTCAGGACAAACTAGACTGAACATAAGTCCATCCAGAATATCACCATATGCATTTGCAATAAAGAATTTCAGCTAGAATTATGAGATATAAAACTAGGCAGAACAGAGGACCATTAAGCCTCATTTTTCTTGATAATGTCAACTAATTGATAACACACCATCATAATTTTTCAGGGTCACCTTTGCTGGAATGTTTTAAAAGTCCAAGTAGAGCCTTCAGTCCTCTCATTTATTATTTTTTATTGCCTAGGGTGGCTGCAACAGGTGGTCTACTGCAAAGCTAGTAATGAGACCTGTGAGGAGAGGGTGGATTTAGAAGAGAGCACAGTGAAGTGGAGATTGGTAGTTACCCCACCTGCTTCCCTAGCTGGAGTGCCCTATACATCCTCATAGGAATTCCTAGGGCCTCCTGAAGTTGGGTGCTGGGGGAGGGTAATAAGTAAGGGCTCTATTTCCTATCAAGTAATGCCTAGTTCTTTTTTATACAGAAATTGAAATACCAATTATTATTGTTCATTTGTTTACATGGTAGGAATTAAACCAGAGACTGTGCTAGACAGGTTTCTTACCACCTAGATCTATAGCCAATCTATAACTAATGTTTACTAATGATACTACTTACTATTGAAGGCTATTCTGAAGTCATTTTGATTTATAACATTCTTTATAATAATGGTATTTCCAAAATCGTATTATTCTGTAACTAGATGCAAAAGATTAGGTGCCATGTCCAACCTGTACCCAGTTATAAACAAAAAAATTGCTATAAGAAGTACAGACCATGATGTACATTACCAAACAGCAGATCTATGCTGCAAGATTAAAGCTGAAGTGTTGTAACAGTTCAGACTGAATACTCAGGACCCTGCTGCTTGCGTTCTGATGCCAGTTCAGGTATTAATTAGTTTAGCTGGATGCTCTCTACACCTCGGTGGTTAAGGGTGGGTTTTTTTTTTAAAGATGGACATAATAAAAATACATATAATTTAAGAGTGTTTGAAACATACTAGTTGTTAGTTTTAAACAATATGTAAATTGTTAAACCCAAGAAAATAGTAAAGACAAAATAAAACACAATAGCTCTCCCATTGTTAAGTAAAATAGTTCAGTGCTGTAGGCCCCAGTGTCTCTAAAGGAGTATGCACAGCATGGTCTCCTTACTCTTCTTTTGTATTCCTAGCTTAGTTATCAATAGTCAGCTTTGGCCTGAAAACATTAGATGCAAAGCTCGAAAAATAAATAATTTCCGAGTTTTACATCCTTCACTGTTGTGAGTAATATAGTGAAGTGTCCCCATCTGGCCTTGCCCAGCCTCACATTTGACTCATCCTTTTTGTAGCACACTGACACTGGATAGCTATCCATCCATTAGTCACTGCAGAACCATAAAGATTTAAAGATTCAGCATTTTGTAGTTGCAGAGCTAGTGTTCAAGTGGTACTTGTTCTTACCAAGGACAAGTAGTGATGCCAGTAATTTTATTGGCATATTTTGTTATAATATTTTCATTTCATCATTAATTATTATGGATTAATTTCTGACTGTGCTTAGTGTAAAGCAAACTTTGCCATAAGTGTATGTGGATAGGAAAAACATATCATCTTATACACTGTCTAGGGGATTCTCAATAGTTTCAGGCATCCACTAAGGGTTTGGAACTCACTGTCTTAGGATAGAAATGACTACTATATTTCCATCTGGGAGCAAGTTTATCTTGTCTTAGCTGTCAGAGTTGGGGACACATATACAGATAAATGTCATCCTGCTCTTCAGATTATTACCTCTGACCCCAACAAACATGTAATTATTATAGTTCTTTTATCTCGAAACATATTCAGAGACACAGTTCTGCAGAAGCTTCACCACCCCCAAGACACAGTTTATTTAAATGCGTGACAGAAACTTATGCTTTGAAAAATATTTAAATAAAGAAGTTGACATATAATAATTTAGACTACCTTCATGGAAGAGCAAAATGTGACATGAGTGTTGGAGAATCATTTGGATTTTAATGAATGAGCATTATAGATACCATACAGGCAGGTGAGCAGATTATTTTATTGAATTTCACCACCAGGAGACTATATATAGGGGATGTCAGAGGCTGAAATTTCATTTGGATTTGGATTGTCTGGCAAATGCACTGGTGGACATGGGCATTATTCTGTAAAGGAGAAAGCTATCCCTTTCACCAAATGCCTTGATGAACTTCCCTGTCCTTTTTTTTTTTTTTTTGTAGCCAAACATTTCTGTTTTCTACTTCTTACAATAACATCTAATAATTGAAGACCATAAAACATGATCACTTAAACAGAGACAGTGCCAAGAAAGTTAAAGCATCAAACATTGTTACTCCTGCCTGGCAAACATGCACAGGACCATCAACCTGAAACATCTGCATCCTTAAATAACAGGACTGACATACCTGAGACTATCACCTGGAGTAAATATAAGTAGTTTGTTAGTTATTTTATAAGGCTGGGGTTGAAGGGGATGAGCAGAATGTGTTAATTAGAATAAGAACTTCAATCTCAATTTACAAAGGTAGTTATAAGCAGATTGAAAATGCTTAATTTTTATAAATAAAATCTTTGCATATGTCAATGTGCTTTTAGTTACTCATAAACCACGTTTGATTTCTTCTTCAGATAGATGAACTTCATGTATGTTAATTCTTATATCTTTAAAAATTTAAACAATGCATGTTTATCTTTCTGCTTAAAGATGTTTTCTCCAATATTTATTTTATTGTGAAATAAACAGCATTGTGACAAGATAAGCAACTATATATGGGATGAAAATTGTGGACATGGATACCACTCTTAAGTGTACCAAACAACTCATGACAAAGGCCTTCTCATTGATATTATGAATTAATAAATTATCTATTAAGATTTATATAATATAGTCAGGTCCTAATGCAGTCCTGCTTTAAGTTTTTAGTACAAAAGTATTAAGACTTGTGTCCTCATTCTCGTCTTGTTACATTAGATCTGATAAGTAACAGTGGAAGAAAGAGAATCGTCTCTTATTCTGTTGTAGTTTGAATTATACTTGAGAGGAAGAAAACAAAAATCAGGGAAGTAATTTTATAATTGGAATTCCCTATCCATAAGAATAAATATGAAGACTGAAAGAGACATGATGAAGACTGGAAAGGGGACACATAATGCATAAAGAGAACCTGAATTGTCTAGAGGGGTGAATTGGATAAGAATTAGCTTATGCATCCATTGTGAATGCAGAGTAACACAAACATGATACTGTTCTTTGTAAGGGGGCATTTCAAATATTTTTATGACAGTCCTAGTCAGTAAAGTCACAGAATAACAGTGAGACTGATACTGTGCCAAGAGAGAATTTTTGGAGATATCAGGGTAGATTAGGAAATATTACATAGTTTTCCACATCAGGTGCTTTGGATGGTCTGAAAAAGTTGAGTAATTTTTTTTAACTCTGTGATCTTGTGAATTTAACTGTCTACTTGACCAATACTTGGGTAGTGATTGTGGTAAAGGGCATCTGCCTGGTGGTATAAGTTAAAATGTTCAAAAAACATCCTTACTGATAAGCACACATGAATTTTATTTCTAAAAATATGTTTCTTTTCTTTCATATTCCAGATAACTTTATTTTGTTTTTTGTTGTTTTTGTTTCTTTGTTTTGTTTTTATTAGATTCTAGTTCCTCAGATCAATTTGTTATTCTCCTCATACTCCAATATATCAAAAATAGTTCTTGTTATCACAACAAAGCAAGCAGCCACTGAGTCCAATAGTGGCCTTTATTTTCTTCCTCTCTCTGTGATGCCATTGTGCTAGTAATTTAAAAGACTTTTTCTTGTAAACGTTCACAATTACAATAGCAAGCCTATAGGCTGACTTAGTTCAAAGCCAACCTAGGCAACATATCAACACATCCTAAGAAGACCAAACAAAACAAAGCAAAACAAAATGTGTGGTGAGTGAGATGCTCCTTGAATGAGTACTTGCCTAACACACACAAGGATCCAGGTTTAACCCCTTATACCACAGGAAATCATAATGGGAGCATGAATTTAGACTATTTCAATGTTTAATCAAGCCAAAGCAGAAAGGCTTATTGTGTGTGTGGATAAATTGTGGTGGTGTTCTTTTATATTTTGATAGCTCATTTGGAAAATAGAGATAGTATTAATGTGAGCAGTTTTACTAAATAACTTTCTTCAGCCTCTATGAGCTTATGCTCCCTTCAGTCTTTTCTACTTCTATAGACCCAAGAGACAAATTCATCGAGGATGTCATTACATGTTTGATGGGAGTGGTTTTTGTCTATGGTCCTCTCAATTTTCAGAGATGATAATCTGATATAATCTATAAAAATAATAATTACCATCACATATTTATGACCACATTGGCAGAAACTGTTAAGAAACCTCTCCTTCATGCTTTATAAACATCTGTCTTATTCTAAAATATAATGTGATATGATAAACCTCGGACAGATTTAGTGGCATGTCCATGAGTATATCACTGCAATTTTTTCTGTAATAGTATGAAACTTAATTAGATGATTTCTTTCCCAATAAACTAAATATTTAAAAATACCACTTAAAGAAAATTATTATTCTTCAAAAGAACCTTTTATTTTTTGAGAAATATGTCATAGAATGCTACTTCTATTATACCCTCAACTAATTTATTTTGATAGTGTAAAATGTTTTAATGGCCAACTATTCTTGATCCTAAATTATGCTGTGATTCCTTAGCTTAGTTAGCAAACACAAATTCTTTCTTCAAACATGAGGCAACATAGGATTTCACTTAAGTTTTGTATTCTAGTGCAAAACACTCATGGTCAAATATAATGACAGCAAAACCAGGAACATTCTGTGTCACTTTTTTCCAGGCTTTGCTCCCACCCTGCTCTTGGAAGATGACATTTTCTTGTAGCAAATAAAAGTAGAATGAGAAGCAAGAATAACTGTTACAATTTGTCATGAGTTCCAGTTAATGTTGCTAGTATTATATACACTATTTTCTTCATTTTTGTTTATGTCATCATTGCCACATACCTCTAAAGGAGAATCTGATCTGTTTCTACTCTAAACAAACTATCAATATTACAGATTTTGTTGATTTCATTATTTCTATTCAAACATTGAATTGCATATCTCTACAAATAATCAGGCAAAAGTCACTGTAAATTTTTATCATGGAATTTGATTCCATTTCTAAGTCTCACTGCTGAATTACTTCTGATTTTCATTGCACTGATGAGAAAAACAATAACTACTGCAGTTACTATAGTGATCTAGCTCCCAATCAGAAGGATTCATAATAAGATTTAGAATGAATATAAGACAATTAGAGCAAGCCAGGATCAAGAAGAGACTGGGACCATGAGATTGATTCATTATAGTTTTCAAAGGAGAGATTCATTATAACAAAACATGTTCAAGGAAGAGACAAGTTCTTAAGGAGGTGCTGTCTTCTGATGCCTTTAATATTTAATTTAAAATATTAAATTTATGTACAAAGGAATATATATCTGCGTGTGCATATGTGTAACAACAATTAAAGTAGAGACCATAAATTATGAAAGCAAGTGTGTGTCCAGGCAACATGAAAAGATTTGGAAAGAGGAAATTATAGAATAGTCAAATAAATATCCAAAAAATATTATAAGAATA
The DNA here is from genome assembly GCA_030674055.1 of Rhabdomys pumilio. Lineage (NCBI taxonomy): Eukaryota > Metazoa > Chordata > Mammalia > Rodentia > Muridae > Rhabdomys > Rhabdomys pumilio. The sequence goes on from JANHMN010000010.1 coordinate 74,403,419, forward strand.
GTCAAATACTTAAAACTATGCAGACTTACAGAAGGGAGAAAAAAATCAAACATTCTAATTTAATAGAACTTGTTTTTTGGAGCAAATACAATATTTCAAATAAAAAAAATTGGAGAGTAAGTTAGAGGGACTCAGAAAGCTTGTCTAAAATTAAAGTGGGATATGATATACTAGTGCCAAGATGATTTATGGGCTGGAAGATGAAGTTGGAAAGACACTGGTGTTGAAAATGAAGGCTGGATTCTTCCTGATGATTAAGGCTCCAGGGACAGCAAAGCAGATCTGAATACCAAGCTGAGCCTTGTATACCCCTTCTCTCAATCATCTTGCCAAGCAAAATCTCAAATCTCAAAATGTAGTTTGAAATTGCTTACATAGATAGGTAGGAGTGATTACATTTCTATAAACAAGAAATTACAAGAGATTTTGGGAAGCTGAAGTCCTTTAGCTGATCAGCTGGGGTATCCATCCATTTGCCACATATTCTTTACCCCTAATCAGGGTCATGGTGGCTGTCACCCTGTTTCAGCTTCACTGAGATGCATACTTGTTAGAGTCTGGTGAGTTTAGTTGACATCACTATTCAGAAATAAGTACCAAAGGAAAACAACACGAATGAAACAGGTCCAACATTGACTAGAAGATAATCTTCCCAATTCATCCATGAAATGTCCTTCCTTATTTATTTACATAACTGTTTTGTAAATCTTTTGAAATTAACTGTAATTATTTACTATAATATTTGGTGTTTAGTTGAGATGTGAGTATAGAAATTAGCATTAACAAACAGGCTAGGCTTTGGGGCCTTAGAATTTATTTCTAGAATTTTGGAAATGGGTGCAATAAATATTTTCTTATTTCACAACATTTATGAAATTAAAAAAAAACAAAAGTCAAGAGCATGTTTCTGTAAGAGAATCTCAGCTCACTTAATCATCAGTGTGTGTAAGGATTTGTTTGGCCCAGGGCTGTGCTGATTGTTCGGTGCTGAGATGTGGTACATATATCAGGAGGCACAGAGTAAAGCAAGCATTTAAATGGAACTACATTCATCTATGTTAGTGCAGCTACAGGTATCTGCAAAGAAAATCAAGAGTTAGTCCGAGAAATTCCACAAAGTGATGCAAAATCATTCCTTATGAAAAGCTCTTCTTTGTACACAAGGAAGTTACACATTCCCATACCTACACATCCCCATACCTACACATTTCATCCAGAAATCCCTTTGATGGTTATTTTATAAGTAATGCAAAAAAAAAACCTGCAGATCATAGACTGTTTTGTAAGAATGTCAACTACTGCGACTTTGGTGGCAAGTCCCATGGTTTGCCATAAACCAGAAGGGAACACAATGTGCTTTTTATATCATGTTAATAGTTTCAATGAGTATGATATTGACATTAACACAGTCCTTTGCTTTTTATGTGAACATACAAGACTGTAACATCTTCACAGATTTGTCATGTTTTCTGAACTGAAGATCTCAAACAGAACACATTTTAAAAAGGTTTTACATCTAACAACAAAGTGCTATCAGGTCTTAATATCTAAAATTGGTGAGTAAGCTGACAATATGATCTTGAAATAAATTAGAATAGTTTCTGAATTATTTACTAAATGTGTCGTGACAAAGTGCCAGAGACTGTGGCTTTAACAGCAGTGTTTCCTCTTTAACTGTCTTGAAGACAAAGTTCTCAAGTTAAGCTATTGCCAAGGCTGGGTTATTCTAGAATTTGTTTCTAGTGTTCAAAGCTGGTTTTTCTTCTATTCATGAACATCCCTCATGTATCTTTATGTGTCAAAACATTCTTGTATAAGAATAGTCACTAGATTTGGGCCCTAAAATTAAAGATACAGCTTAATGGCCTCTTACTTATCTGTTTGATTTAAAAGACTAGTACATCCAGGATATTTATTTAATATTATATTTTTATTTTACATATATGAGTATTTTTAATGCATGTGCAACTTGTGTGTTCAGTGCCCAAAGAAGTCAAAAGGAAGCATCAGATGTCTTGGAACTAGGATAACAGTTGTGGTCTAACCAGTGGGTGATGGAGACCAAACTTGGGTTGTCTGTAAGAGGGAACAAATGTACTGAGCTGCCAATATCCAAAAATCATCACATTCTGATGTGCTTGGAGAAAAGGCCTCACCAAAGGAATTACTGTTAACAGTCTCTATTCCACATATAGAAGCAGAGTTCACTAAAGAGTTGTATGATCTTAAAACTCCATGCCTATGTGTGAACTCAATACAGTTTAACAACCAATGTGTTGACTTATAAAGGAAAAAAAGCATGCATAAACATTTGAGAGACAGTGTTTGTATGTATACATATGTGTGTATGTTTGTGAGTGTGTATATGTGTGTATGTGTATGAGTGTGTCCATGTGCATGCACACACATGTATGTGTGTGAGTGATTTTGTATGCATATGTGTTTGTATGCATGTCTGCATGTATAGGTGAGCCTGTGCAAATTAGTGTGTGTGTGTGTGTGTGTGTGTGTGTATGGTGTGTGTGTGTGTGTGTGGTGTGTGTGTGTGTGTGTGTGTGTGTGTGTGGTGATGTATGTATGCATATCTGAGTGTGCTTTGTATGTGGGAGTGTGTATGTATGCTCAAACGTGTGTGCATGTACGAGTGTATGTGTGAGTATATGTAAGAGTTTGTTTGTGTGTGTGTGTGTGTGTGTGTGTGTGTGTGAGAGAGAGAGAGAGAGAGAGATTTTGTGTGTGTGTGTGTGTGTGTGTGTGTGTGTGTGTGTGTGTGTATTTACCAGCTTCAGTTGTCTTCACTCACAGGCACATACCTGTTAAGATATAATTGTAAATTTGCTCTTTTTCTCCACTTACTTTTGCTGAAGAGCTCCTCTAGAAATCACAGCTACCTACAATTTAGGAATGATGCTGAAGGGAAATTCAAACAACTACTTTTTTCTGTGCTTATTGAATTGGGGGCAATTTGTATCTTTAAATTAGTGATCTCCTGGTAAGGAAAACAAAATAAAACAAACCATCTAAAGTTTATCTTGCCAGACTTGATTGGATGTATATGCTCATGAGAATGGTCTCTGCCAGAAATAGCTCCCCCAAAACAATTTCCACCATCACAGGTGTTTGAGAAATCCAAGAAATGTGGCATTTTCATAAATTGTGGACAAGTGTACAGAAGTAGGAGCCATTGACTTAGCTTTCTTTATCCCTTCTTGAACTCTGCTACTCTTGTCAATGTTTTCTTTTCTAAAAACATCTAAGAAAAAGAGACAACCCTTCTCCTTTCTCTAATATCACAGTGCCCATCCCCCAGCCTTAAGCACTTTTTGTAAAACCGAGATATTCTACATTCTAATTCATTCTTCCTTTCTTCTCTGGGAATGACTGTCAGACCCACGACAATTTCAATGGGTGTCTGGTAGTTACTGGTGTGTGTGTGTGTGTGTGTGTGTGTGTGTGTGTGTGTGTGTCTGTGTGTGTCTGTGTGTGTGTGTGTGTGTGTGTGTGTGTGTGTGTATGTGTGTGTGTGTGTGTGTGTAGAAAAAAGACAAGCTTGAAACATCAAACAAATTAGGAACATGAAATGGCTTGATTTTAACGGTCCTCACAAATGATAGCTGCAACGCTTTGTAAAAAACGTCAACGTACTATAAGATAACTTTGAAGAGAAGAAAAGAAGATGCCAAGTAAGAAATTATTTTGACACTTTATTATAATGGTACTAATATTAATCCCCCCTCCAAAAAAAGTGAAAATTCATGTTTTACTAAGGTAGCCAAAGGTTTTACTACCTAGATAGAGCTTTGGATGCCACTTGTGAGAAGATTCTGTTCACTGCCCTTATTAGAAACCTAATAAACGTCCTTGCTTCAGAACAGTGTCTGGTATCTTTAAAGTTTCTGCATTTTTCTCTGCCACAGCCTTATGGGATGTGGGCTAAGACTTACATATGCTATTTGAAGATTTGTTTGAAGCATCAGTAGACAGATTAGAATGCACGTTTCACACCTCACTGAATCTCTAACTTATTCAGGTTGCAGCTTTTGCCAGCATGCTTCAGGGCTGAATGCATCATGCTTCTCACCATCTTGTTTTCTTCTTGGACTCATGTGTTCCAGGCTTGTTCTTTATATGTGACTCCTACCAAGGAATGATCTATTTTCCACTGTCTATATAGGTTGTCTTCAGAGTTTAGCTGGTCATAAACCTTGGCAATGAAGGTAACATTTCTTGGAAAGAATGCTGTGATTTTGATGGAGCACTGAGGGGTTATAGACTTGATTAATAATAAATTCAATTCAATACCCATGTCTTTATTTATCATATGAAAGATATATCATGCTTTTACCCTTAATAAGGCATAGCTAAAATCCATTTCTGGGATCTAGTAGTGAGAAAAACACTTTCCATAAACTATACATTCCTTGACATGGCACATAAAACAAATCACGCTAGCCAATCAGCTGCATGCTAGGCGCCATATGAAGAGAGGCACGTATTTATATATTATACCCTTACAAATATGTACTTTACATATGAGAAAACTGAAGCTCAGAGCCATAGAGAGACAGGGTTCAAAGCCCAGCTTTCCTCTATCAATGGATCTTTCTCCGCATCAATTCTGACCAGGCTTGGTACTTAACTTTCAAGAACTAACTTTTGGAAATCTAAAGGCAATTTTTGTTTGGTGAAAATATATTCCTAAATATGTTAATCTAAACTACTTACTCCATATAATGTTACTTGTATGTACATGATTTCAGAACTCACTAATTGGTTTCGGATAACCAGTCTGGGAAGACTATTTGCTTTCAATGTAGTTTTTTTTTTTTCTCTAAGATTGAAGCTTCTGGAGATTGTTTCTTTTGAGGTCATCCTTGTTCAGATCTTGTTTAGGCAGCCATGTTTATAAGACTCATGAGGTGAGCTTCTGTGACATTTCTAGAAAACACACTCTCACACCAAACTTCCTGTTCCTCAACATCTGCCTTGGTTACTTTTCAATTGTGTGATAAAATATCATGATCAAAGCAGCTTATAAAAGAGAGCATTTAATGTGGAAATCACAGTTTCAGACAGTGAGTCTATTGTCATGGTGAAAACATGGGAGCATGCAGGCAGTCTTGACACTGGAGAAGTAGCTGAGAGCTGACACATTGATCCACAAGCATAAGACAGACAGACAGAGAGACAGACAGATGAAGGGAGATGAAAATGGCAGGGGTTTTGACACTTCAAAGTCCATCTTCAGTGACATACTTCCTCTAACAAGGCCACACTGTCTAATCCTTCTCAAATGATTCTACCAACTAGAGACAAAGTATTCAAATGTGTGAGCCGATGGAGTCATATATTTCATAGCATCGCAGACTCTTACATCTTTTCTCCCCCTCTTCCCCAGTGATTTCTGGACAGTAATTGGGTGGTCAGCTAGAATCAAAAAACACATGATTTCTTGTTCTCCACATTTGGCTTCATTATGGTTTTCTGTAATGGTCTCTTTCTGTTGCAAGGAAAGGTACGTTTTATGAGGCATAAGAATTACAATTATCTGTGGGGTAAGAATGAATAATTTGAATGTAGTCAGGGAGTATACCAGTTTTATAAAGTGGTGGTTGTAGCTTTCTCCTCAAAGACTCAGGACTAATTTTCCTTGGGTAGTTAGTTAGGTTTCTAGGTGTGACTTCCCTTTTGGTGGGTGAGCCTTACGTTCAATTACAGTGTTGTTGGTTATAGCCAAGTTATGAATCCCACTATTGTACTTATTAGGTTATGGTGTCATGAATGTTGTCAGTTGGTGAGAAATTATTTTTTAAATACAGTACTCATCTAGAAAATTTTAAAATATTTTAGGATATTTTTACCCTTTATAAAATTGAAGGAAGCTGGCAGCAATATAATTGTCTCCCCTTTATTAATTCAAGACATTTTATATTAAATTATTTATGCACAGCTGCCAAGCATCATCTTTCCAGCTGAAATACAATCTACAGTCCAATTACCAGGAAAAGAAATAGATTCAAGCCCATTGAAAATGATATTGCAACTTTCCGATGATAAGATTAATTTTTCTGCACTAGAGAACTGTCTTTGTCACACTCAGCTATATCACAATATATGCACACTTTGCTTTCTTAAAAAACAAACAAACAAACAAACAAAAAACTGAATATTCAGAAAAGCTGGAGAAATAGTGTAGGAGAGGTGGAAGTTACATCCATGTTGCACTCTCTGCTTCTTTAAAAATAAGAACTGGGGAAAGACGTCTTAGAGAATATATTACTATTAAGTTCTTATTGGGTTAGATAAGTCTAGATGTTATGATATGATGCCATTGATAGTGTTCAAGAATCTCATATCTATAAAATAATAAAATGCCATTCATAAGGTAATACAGGCTGCCTTATATTTCCCTTACTTCAATCAGTTAATATGCCTAATGGTAGCCTTTCTGTTGTTGTAGCTGTTAAATCATTTTTATATCTTAAATGCTACACAGCTAGCACAAAATACTTTTTTAGCATGCACTATAACAATGTATGACCTTTAATTTATCAGGGTAGGCTTTGTATTTGATTGTCTGCTTTTCCCTGCTGCTTTCATTTACTGCTGGTGGTTTTTGATACGATATTCTGTCTGTTTGCATTGGGAAATAAATATCATATGAAAGCTAAGGGAAGAAATTATTCCATACAAGCAGTGAGAAAATGCACAAGGCTGGTTTTATTTGTAATTAAAAATAAAACAATATCTGAAAATGCTTCATTTATAGATAATAGTAACTAGTTATTCTACAAAGTAAAAATAGAAATCTCAATGTTTATATATAGGAAAGGGAGACATGAAGGGAAAATTTCTAATGCCAGTTAGGCACGCACTATTTGTAATTTCTTTTCTAAAGCATCACATGACTCTGTGGTATTCTGTGCCCACATCACAGCCATCTCACAAAACATAACATTTAAACAGGCTGCAGTAGTGCTTGATTCACTGTTTTCCACATGAAGCTGGAATGAGGTTTGAAGCACTAGTTATGAACAAAGCCCGCTTGTTGGTGTCTACTCTGTGCATTAAGAGAGAAGACTGACTCAGACCCTGGGATACAGCAGTGCATTAAGACACTGTATATAATTTACAGAAGATGTTTGTGTGTTTTTCTAGGGAAGCTGTGTGAGCAAAGAACAAATATTTATAAATATGGTATTTATAAACCATTGACATTTTAGACAATATTCTAGCAAATAGTTTCTTTGTATATCTTACCTTTAAAATCTTGCAATTTGTATCACATTTTACTTTGTGTTGACAATTGTGTATCCTACTTATTTATGTCTAATAATATAAATATATAATCACTCACATAATTAATTATTTTAGGAATCACATATTATTGGAAGTGTATTTATTTAAGAACTTTGGGTAGGTTGAAGTTGTTATAAAGGAAGTTATCAGTTCTAAGCCTTCTTCAGTATTAGCACATGTAAACTTGAATAGTCACTGAAATGTAGGTTGTGATAGTGTGAAACCACTTTGTATTCAGCACATCTTCTCTTTTCTATTCCATCACTCTCTCTGCATTTCTGAAGTCTGCATAGTTCAGAGTTATATGAGCATGACACACCATGTCTTGTGTGGAATGCTGAATTATTCCAGTTGATTTTGTGCATTGTGTTCCCAAAGTGTATGAGTTCCTACAGTGAGATCCCTGTGATGCTTTTATGATTTAGAACATCCTGAGTTAGACCAGTGGTCATGAACTAACATTGTAGAGTCAGATGACTAAGTTCACATATATCCAGCTATCCAAAATGAACAAACAAACAAACAACAAAAATACCAAGGTTTGTTCATACAACCTAAAGAAGAAAGAATGTGGCCTTTTGGAGAAATGAGGTAATTTAGAAAGGATAGAATGTACTTTGCTTTATCTAGAAAGAATAGTATACTTTGGATTAATAGCAACATGACAAGAGAATTTAAAGAACTGATAGGAAAAATAACAGATAAAAGATTAGAATGAAGGAGAAAGGAATAAATGTGAGGTACAGTGAGTTCTAATGGTTTTAACTTTCTGTCCCTCCTTTCATCAGCCAATGCAGTACAAGATCCTTTGACTCACAGATTAGGTCATCTCTTTTTCCTACTTGGCTATGGAGTGGGTTTCTATAAAAAAGAAAGCAAAACAGTAAATTTAATAGATAGTTATGACTGGTGGTTTTCTGGGTCAGGTATGAAGAAAGGAATGCTATGAACATTTGATGTCCTAAGTGGTTATGCATGACATGGCTTTATTTTCAAAGGAAGACATTTAAATTCTGCTCTTTGTGAGGTTCTCAAATGTAAATGTCTTAATTACTTTGCAATGTATGCTTCTACACACTAATGCATAAAGTGGAAATTGTTAGGATAGCGTTCCTGTGCAATCCACGAGGACGTGTGGCAGACTGCAGATCTCATGTACTCCAGCGTTTATGGGCAGACCCTTTATAGACCAGACCATGGCATCCTTCATTATATGAGAAAATGCTTTGGGAAGAAGCCAAGGTTTCATGACTCAGTCTGGTGAAAAATCCTGCCTCCATCCATAACTGTGCCATGGAGTTGCTTTGGACTCATACACAACTCTTAGCCATGATACCACACATATCACAACATTTGTTTGAATCTTAGTTTTTCCAGCTCTTGAATAAAAAGTTCTCTTGGTCTACGATCATTGTCAGCATTGAGTAAATGAATCTGTATATGTCAATAGAATAATTAACAAAGCATAAAATCTATTCAATATGTTATTCTCCTGTCTCTTAATGTCTCTATATTCTTTAATTAATATATTAAGACATTTTTTTCAGAATACATAAATTTCAGTTGTAGATTTATTGATTCATTTAATTCTCTTTTGGATGAGGATAGGACATCTTTAGATTCTGATGTGTTCACTAGTCAATATGAGCTTGTAAATCTAGAAAATAACCCAAGTTCCTTAATACTGTCACCATGCAATCCATAATTTTCTGCTTATTGTTTTAGAGACTAGCTGTGCTTTTTTTTCACTTAGTAAAAAGTTGTCTGTGTTCTTTATAGACTAAACCATATTTATTGATAAATTTTGGAAGCTAGTAGCTCTTGAAGAGTCTATATGACATTTTATTTAAAAGATATAATCATTAAAATTAATTTTAGAAAAAGAAAGTCTCAGAAAATATATACAGATATAGATATAGGTATAAATACACACACATGCACACACACAAGCATGCATATATTTTTTTCTCCTATGTACATAGCTAATCAGATACTTAGATATTCATTAGGGATTCTTTCTGAACAAATAAATGATTAGTTCTTCATACAATTAAAAAAAATGAAAAACTCAAGTGGTATTACTTCTTGGTCAAGATGTATTTTTGCACAACACTGGGAGCCACCAGAGGCTAGATATTAAATAAAGCATAAAATATTTTATCTTAGAGTTTTACTGTCCTATTCTTATTTCAATGTCAATTAAATAAGAATGGGCTGATAAGTCCTAGTCCATGTGTAGAATTTGTCAGCACTAACATTTACTTTGAGTCATGTGCATATGGGTGTGAGTGTGTGTGTGGGGGGTGTTATGCCGGAATATAGGATCTGGCACATGTCCACAGACACTGTACCACTGAGCTACACCACCAACCCTGCTTTATGATTCTTGAACAGCAAATATTACTGCATTAACAGGCAATAAATCTACTTTGAGTAGATTTAGCTTATACTTAGGAATTCTATAGACCAAAAAGCCTAGAAAGGAAAAAGAAGAGCTTTAGGAGAATTGAAGAAAACCTTGAATGGTTCAAAAGGAGGGCGAATGAAAGATGACCATGAGATGGAGCAGGGATGAAGCAACAGGAATAGTAACAAACCTGAGAGGATTCAGATAAATCACTAAAGGTTGAAGATTTTGTCCTAAAGGCAAAGGTTCAGTTTTTCTCATGGTGTGCTTAAGTAGTGAATCCATCGGATTTATTGCAGAGAGATGCAGCAGGATGTTAAAGACAGTTCTACTAACTAGGGTTTGGGATGATGTCTGAGGACATACAGATTGTCTAGGACAATGGCTAATATCTACCATAAAGAACCATGGAATCAACAAGTTGTGAGGCAAGTTATTCACTGAGGACTGAAATGAATATAGGCTAATAAAGAAGTCCACAGGAAAAAGAATATATATTTTAAAAAACTATTTTGTAGTTACCTTTTCTATTTAAGTTTGTAAATTCACAATCATTATTCAAACTCATGTCAGCAATCACATTTTTCTAGTACAGAAAATATTAAGGTTTTGCATATTTCTAAAATGTACATATTTGCAGGCATGTAAAAAAAGAACAAAAACTGTGAGCATTTAAAAAAAAGTTCAAATTTTTGCTGTTATCTAATTTTTAAAAGATTATCAGTATATCAAGAATTCATTTCTACATCATGAAATATAACTTTACAATATTTACATAACTACAATATCCAGAGTAACACAGCTCAGTAGTTTTATTAAATGTTTATTTAGCTCAACTTTGTTTACATTTTAAGTTGTATATTAATTTGTGAACTATTTTCAATCACATAGACATTTGAATGATACATTGATGTTCTAATGATAGATATTTCCTTCTTCTCCAAAGTTGTGTGAGCTACATTAGGATATGTGTATTACGGTAAGTATAATACAACACAACAGTAGCATAAAACATGAAACCTCCTTATACATAATTATAAATCTGAGGGAAGTGTATATCTATTTTTTTCTCTAGCAAAATACTTAAGGTTTTCTGTTTAGGTTAACACTATAATTTAAGGTTTCTTTAACAATTAATCTTCACTCAAACTATTGACAAAATGTCTCAGCTCAAAACAAAACAAAACTCGGCTTTCAATGCATAGAACTGAGCACTGACAGTAGCCTAGACTTTTAAGTACTTTCTAGATCAAGAAAACACTCATCTATTTTGCAAGCTTCATTCAAGGTCAATGTGAACAGAGTTTGTAGCAGACAATGTTTTTTTATTCAGAGAAACAAGACTTGCATTTAGTTCAGATATCTGACTTAGAGCCATTGTTTACAGCTTCATTTGTATACTAAGCTCTCACACTTTTTAAAAAAGAATAACTTAATAGTAAGTAGGGATTTGAGTACACAAAAACAAATATAATTTTTCAAGTGCTATATGTTTGCTTCAGTGTGCTAAGCTTTAAATGAAACTGAAGGACACTCATATAAAAGCCACTTTTGTCAAAGCCTTTCCTAACTCAGATATACTCTCTTATGATGTACATGTAATTGACAAGCCGACTTTGGTGAAATGCAAAAGAACTGTTTGGACTTTGTGGTTTTCTTAAATGAAATGAGTAAGCAAATATGTTGTCTTAATAGGAAATAAAGTATGTTAGGTCTATTTGAGCTGCTTCAGTGTGCCAAATATGCTGTTAATTTTGGTGTTCATAAATTACTAATCTGGAATAAGAGGTTGAATGTATGTTGAAAACTTAAACCTGTTGTAGCTGAACATGTTTAACTAGTTAATAAGAAACATCAAAAATACCAAGCCCTGAGGTCAAGGGTCATTTTTTTTTTTTTTTTTTTTGTAAAGCGATTATATGCTGTTTAAATTGGTTGTTCGGGTCTGTCTATAACATAAGTATAATAACCTAGCTCAAATGCAGATTTCTAATTTTCAATTAACATAGGAATAATTTTGTTTGCTAAAATAAAATAAATGAATGAATGACAAATCTGAAACATGAAATGTTCTAGGTAGAATTTTTTAAAATTCCAAATTTCAAAAAATCATGTGGCAACTGTATAGCTCAAGCTTTAAGTATTAACTTTTAACCTTTGACCTTACAGATTTTAACCAATGAAATGTCTCTTTAAACTTTAAAGGAAACAATGATAACGAGCGCCTGGCGATTGCTAGACAGCGAATTCCATATCGACTTGGTCGAGTAGTTGATGAATGGCTACTCGACAAAGGTAAAAACATTGATTAAAACTTCAAATAAAAAATAATTTGAACATAACCAAGTAGTACTTCATTGTAACACTAATAAACATAAAAAATAAATTTTCCGTAAAACTAAATTAAAAACAAATTTAAAACAGTAAAATGTAGATAGCAATATTTGCATACCTTGTATAATAATTTCTATACATTTTTAGAAGTACCAACGGTTTAATAATCTTACCCAGTTAACTTAAGGTTAAAGGGACTGTTAAATATAATCCACTAACTCAATCTATGAAGGTACTCAGAGCAAGCATTAACCAAAAATGATAAATCGTTTATAGATTATATCCATGATCCAGCCTCTAAATTATTAACTAAAATATATGTAGTTCGGATATCTTTATCATGATCCTGAAAAAAAATCTGTGTTTAAACTCTAGGAATCTTAAATAGTGGGCAATATGGATTGCCAATCAAAATGAAGTCCCTTTAACGTTTGCAAGCTTCTGAGAACATTTGGGAACAAACCCTGATTAAAACTGAACTTACAGTTGTGTGCATGCTTATGAGCAGAGGGAGCTCTGCTCACCCAGGCGTCTCCATCTGATGGTGGTGGTGCTGTGCTGGGATTGTTGGATGGAAATGTGCCATGGTCTCTCCATTGGTTTGTGTGTCATTCCTGAAGCCGCTTTTTTACATTTGAAGCTACTTTTTTCTTTCATTTTATTTTGTTCTGTTTTGATGGACTTGCTGAAAGCCAATCAGAAAAATATTTTTGAAACATCTTTTTTTTTCTCTGACAAGCTCAGTGTAAACCATTCATTTCCTTTCAGTGTGATTGCCGGAAAAATAGAATAATTAAAGTATCAATGGATTATTGACTTCCAAAATATAAGCATTTCTAAAGAATAGCATGTAGAGTTGTATGGGCATTACTTGAATTATGACATTTTTGCAATAAAATTTAAAATTAGACATTAGCTCCTACATGTTAGTTCATTTCAGAAGTTATTTTAGGATAACAAATATTTGAAATGTTAGATATGGCATACTTTTTAAATTTAGTAATTTAAATTTGAGAGACCAATAAAAGTTCTTGAGGCAAAGGAAAATGGGATCCACTAAAAACTGATTTGTAGTATATATGTTTGATTGGTCTTTTAGCAAAAGCACTACATTTATAATATGTTGACAATTTATAAGTATTTGCCAGTAATTATGCATTTCATGGACACCTCATTTCTAAGCAATGAATTATGAGTCAAATGCCTCTCTTATAGTTTATTGCTCTCATTATCCACCCCATGAAAAATCTGTTTTTATCATCCTTTGTAGAATATAGAGTTCACAATCAACATTTTTGCATGTATGTAATATTATTTTTACAGGGCGTCAGCTCACAATCTTCAATAGCCAAGCAACCATAATTATTGGCGGGAAAGAGCAGGGCCAGCCCTTCCAGGGTCAGCTCTCTGGGCTTTACTACAATGGCTTGAAAGTTCTGAATATGGCAGCAGAGAACGATGCCAACATCGCCATAGTGGGGAATGTGAGGCTGGTCGGTGAAGTGCCTTCCTCTATGACAACTGAGTCGACAGCCACTGCCATGCAGTCTGAGATGTCCACCTCAATCATGGAGACCACCACAACCCTGGCTACCAGCACAGCTAGAAGAGGAAAGCCCCCAACAAAGGAACCCATCAGCCAGGTGAGCACATGCATGCCATCCTTTTCTTTTAAATTTGTGATCACGAAAGTGGCCTTTTCTACATGTGTGTCTTTTCTAAGCTGAATTTTGTTTCTGATCTCGTGTGCTCATCTTTCTTGGAAATTGTTGTACGCAACCCATTTTGTATGAATATGTGATGTAAGTATGTTACTGATGAGAAGTTGCAGACCAAAAAGTAAAAGAAAGAAAGAAAGAAAGAAAGAAAGAAAGAAAGAAAGAAAGAAAGAAAGAAAGATCAAGCTCTGTGTTGGTTTGTTAGAGGCAAGCTTGGTTTGATCACCTTGGTTTAGAACTACTGGTAGGTAAAGATTTGCTAATTATGCAAAAACATTTAAGGTTAGTAAACAAGGAAAATACTAGAATATTTGAAAGGTTTTGTGTATTAAAGCATAGCAATTCATCAAAACAAAAAGTTTAAGTAGTGTATTTTGTGGTAAATGATAGGCCTGTTTTCTATTTATGAGAAAAATGTTAATTGGGTTGTCTGATTGTGAAGATCTAAAGTATACTACGTAAACTGTCTTTAGTGAGTATATTTTGTATGATACGTAATTAATCACACATATAATTCACTTTAATGAGCTTATTATTAAATTTTATGTAAAACTTGAAAAATAGAATTTAATTGGCATTGGTATAGTTTAAAAGTTTATAAATTTAGTGGTGAAATATTTATTGATTACATAGATGATGCTCTAACACATTAGTCATTGGTCCTACATCAGAAAAAAGTGAAGAAGACTAATTAAATTCTATTGATGCTGTTGAGATGCTATTAAATGATTTCAGGTCCTTATTGATATTTGAAGGCTTGTTATATAATCACTTGTTAATTCTTTCAGAATGTTTATTTTTCTTGGTTCAAGATTGGTGGTTTCATTTTGCTTTCAGTAATAAAAATCTTCAGTAGGCACCACATAAAGATTTGTCAAATAGGTGATCCTTACTTATCTAGGAAACTGTATTTCAAATGGACAAACAAATGACAGCAAACATTTAAAATCTGCTTTTGGGTCAATTATTTGAAACAGATTATCAAATTTGAAACAAAAACTTTAGGAATCAACTTCTGTTTGTGTCAGTATTCTATCATCTCAGTAAGATATGTTTCAAAGTAAAAGAAAAATATGTTTTGATCTTTACTTTAAATAAGATGGAATGATAAAAAATGAACAAGAAAAAGGAAAAATAAGCACTTAACCTGGTGAAGAAGAAAACTGATCAAATATTGAAATAAAATTTATAAATGTGGTAGAGTGCTGTACTGTATATTTTATAATAGTATTCACCTATTTTTATATCTCATTTGCATATTTCTTTTTCGTTTGCATCTGGCCAATACGTAAAATGGGCTATCCCATAGGACACACCCTAATACATATTTATGGACTATTGATAACTGCCT
Organism: Rhabdomys pumilio; assembly: GCA_030674055.1. Lineage (NCBI taxonomy): Eukaryota > Metazoa > Chordata > Mammalia > Rodentia > Muridae > Rhabdomys > Rhabdomys pumilio. Next base: position 74,418,528 of record JANHMN010000010.1, read on the forward strand.
ACATGGACAGACTGTTTTCTCGGCATAAGTACATAAGCATAAGTCCTTACTCTCATGACATTAATTTTTGTAGGAATATTTACTAGAAAGGTCATCATTTTGTTGGTTATCTCTTCGTTATTCAGATTTATGCTATTATTGATGATATAGCACTTAACTCCTTCAATAAAGACTTGTGACCTTAGACAGATTAATGCTTGCTCATGCTGTTAGATAGTCTTAGTGTGCATTTCATTAGGAACTTCATGCTGTTCAGCTGATAAGCATCAAGTTGGCAATCTGAATCTGAAAAGTGAACCTGAAACAGGAAAATTTAAATGTAAAATAATTTATATAATATTCTTTTTACATAAAGTTGTTCCAACAAGAATATTCAAGTAAATTATTCAGAGTTGGAAATCTTTCTCTAAAGACAATTTGAGGTAGTTCAGCATTTTTCTTATTAAGCATGTGTCTTTGTTAATTGAATAAGTAGCCAAAATTTCTAGAAAAACTTGAATGAGTTTAAAAAGAAAAAAATAGTGATCATTATTATAATGTAATTTATGAATTAATGTATGCTGTGTATATAACAAAAATTATATATGCAAGTAACTCTTTGCTTTCAAAATCAAATATAAATATACTCAGGAACATTTTAGAATATTAATTAATACAAAAATAGTTACATGCTTGTCAATTACCAATGAAAAGCATTCTCAAACCTATTGCAAGTTCAGTGGCAGTAGTGGACTACATAAATAAAGAGCCCAATCAATTAATGATTATTTGGTTCATTTCAGGAGATACTGATTTCAATTGAGGATTAATGTGTTCTTGTAAAAGTGGATATGTTAAATCTTTACAATTTTTACAGATCAATAACAATAATGAAATAATTTGAATTTATTTGTTACAGATATTCAGCTTTTAATGATATTCTGGTGGAGCAACGGTGTCTCAAATTTAGAAATAATTTTTAAAATGCTTTTATAGTCACTTTTGTAGTCATACACATATAGTGTATGATTTAAGTTGACAATTTAGCACATATAAAGAATGGAAAATACTATGAAATACAAATTATATTTAATAATTCGATAATTTTTATCAAATTTTTATTTCTAAATTTAATAATTTAATTTCCCTTTGAATACAAAGACATGACAGTTAGATCTCTGGATGGATAGATAGATAGATAGATGATAGATAGATAGATAGATAATTAGAAATAATATGTAAATAGTAGCTAGGTATAAATTAGATAGAGATAGATGGGTAGATAGATAGATACATAGAGATATAGATGAATAGATAGATAATAAATATTTTCTTGATTAAAATCACATAAGTATTAAAATTTAATAATGAGTATTACAAATCCTATCTGTGAAAACTTTACTTTTAAAAGGTCAGGTGAAACATCTCTCCTTAAACTTTATCTGTAGTGACGGCATATGCCTGCTTTTATCAAATCCCTCACTAAATTGTGTACCAAAAGGGTCATTTCATTTTTCTAAATCTATATTGTACTTTATTTTCAGTTCAACTATATTTTTCTCAGTAATAGCGCTGAGCCACTTATGTGACAATGACAATGTATCTAAGAGTATGGCATCTTTTAGAAATGTGGAAACAGATTTTTGGTCCACCAGGATTAAACTGCATTCATTTCAAATAGGTGAACGGACACAGATTCAGCTATTCTGCGGGGCAAGGACTGGGTAAGAAATGTATTTTAGGTTGCAAGGTCAGTGAATACTGGAGTGTACACAATACCATCTGCAAAACTCCATCTATATCCCCACTTAAAAGTGAATGCACTTTAAGAAATGAAAAGAAGAAGAATACTTTTTTTTCTGAGTAATGATTAGTTTTTATACTGGTCTCTTAACCTTCATGATTTAGAATAATATAAACACTAGAAATGACTACTAAGATAAAATGGCTTTATTAAAACAACATTGAATAGGACAATATTTTCATGGATAGCATAACATTTATATATCTGGGCTTGCTAGCATAATTAAATCAAAAAGTCTCCATAAAACTTACTTACTTCCTTTAAGGCTATTCCAACAATGAATAATATCAGCACAATTCATTTTTAGGATGTAAAGAGCTATTTGGTGTTACATACTGTTGTGCAAAAATTTTATCTGCTAAATACTTTGTGCTATTTGGAATTACTTCTGCATAGATCTTTAGGTAAATCACTGAAAGGAAATCATCAAATCATCTTAACACTTTTATGGTATCTTTAAATTAAATTAACTTATTTATTGTTACTGTGCTGTTTTCTTTAAGATCAATATGATGATTTCCCCCAGACCCAGAATATTACTTGTAGCATATTATTAATATTTTGTTCTTCCCTTCAATATTATTCTGCATAGTATATACTGAGTAGATAATTGTGAACCTTAGTAATTTTTTTCTTAACAGAAAATATAGTATAATAGGAACAGCGTATCAAATCAGAAACTGGGTTTTACTTTCAACACAAGCAGTGTCCTGTGTCCATAGTGCCCTGTAATATGATAGGCTAATTAGCTTTCCTGCATGTTGGCATTGTTGCTTTTCTGTAATAAGTGAGTCACTGGAACACTTTGGAGCTCATCTCGGATTTTAGTATTAATTGACTCTAGTCTCTGTGTACTTAGTTAGTTCATTTTCTCATTATTTAACAAAGCATAGATTTTACCCCATTTTTTTAATAGCATGGCCATACATCTCACTTGTCTCTCAGAGTTCCTGTGTATATGCATTACTTTGACATAATTGGTGAGAGTCTCTCTTTTTGAGTCTCAGAAAAAAAATTTTCAGTATATAAATTGTACTGTTCTGTGTTCCATTTTTACATCCATAAAACAATCTTGCAAGAGAACAATACTTCCTAAAAATAGTAAATATTGTATTTCATTCAGCATATATGTAGCTGAAGCTTGTTGTAGCATCTTGACTTGGTCTTTAGAATCAACAACTTTTTAGCATTTTATTGCAAAACAATCTTGAGAAAGAAGAAAAAGAGATTCAAAATTCAAGAGATTCTGAATTTTGGCATGGTTGTTTTGTTTTTATTGAATGGATGTATTACAAACAATTAGAAAGATATTACAGAGACAGAATCACTCAGTGTAGACAGTGTCTTGTGGGGGCACTCTCATTCAGTATAGACAGAGTGTCTTGGGGGCTTCCTCAATCATTGTAGACAGAATGTTTGAGGGGCACTCTCAGTTTCTAGGGTGAACTTTTTCAGGTAAAGTCAGTACACTTATTCAAGAAAGGTATTATTGAGTTACAAGCCTTAGAGATAGGTTGCATGTCACATCTGTCACTGATATTTGGAACTCATTCAAGTTCTTATAAAAAAAAAAAAAAAAAAACAATTTGTGTTCAAGTGAGAAGAAAGATTTAATATTGTCAATAATGCGATTGCTTCCTGGAAGAAACTTTGGAGCCACTCATGAAAAAAAAAAAATCTATTTGTTTTAAAATATAAGCAGATTATATGCATATTTCTATGAAAAAATATTTAGAGTTAATAAAATACATTTTGTAACTCTAAAGAACAAACTTTTATTTTTATTAAAAATACTAATTAACCTTCACTCTGGCTTCATTATTAAAAGAAAAACAAGTGTTACTTATAATTATATATGTTCCTGATAACCACTTTGAAGTTTTAGACTATTGGTTACATGAATAATTAACTTTATTTCCTAACTCAGTCGTTCTGCTGAATTCTTTTAAATTAATTCATAATTTTACAGCAAGGTTTAAAGCATGGTAGAAGAAAAACACTTGGATGGAGATTTTAAAAATATACAAAGGCATATTCTCTGAAACTAATGGTGACTGGTGAGCAGAGTATGAGTCATTGTAATTTTAATTGTAGGTAAGCAGGAATTATTCAGAAGGCGTCTTTCTTCTTTCTTTCTTTCTTTCTTTCTTTTTTTTTTTTTTTTTTTTTTTTTTTGGTTTTTCTAGACAGGGTTTCTCTGTGTAGCCCTGACTGTCCTGGAACTCACTCTGTAGACCAGGCTGGCCTCGAACACAGATATCCACCTGCCTCTGCCTCCCAAGTGCTGGGATTAAAGGCATTTGCCACCACCGCCCCTGCGAGAAGGTGTTTTTCTCTTCCTTCCTGACAAGCCAAAGTGGCAAAGGTGTACATTTGTTTGTTTGTTTGTTTGTTTGTTTGTTTGTTTTAAAAATACTATTATGCATAGTGCATGTCCTTTGAAGTCTGGATGTTTGAATGGATGAAATGTCTTTTCCTGGCATTTGCAAACCTGGTCTTGAGATGTCTTCTGACAAAACTAAACCTATACAAAACATACATTCATTTATCAGCTGACTAAGTCAACACAAAACATTTCCACAGCAGTTAATCCAGGCCAGATAATATTCTTGTCATTGGAAGTACAGCACTGTACAAAACTAGACTTTCTTGCCTAAATCTTATATTGTAGTAGAGGAAAGTATATAGCAAAATAACAACAAAATAAAATGAATACGCCTTGAGGGATGACAGATGTCATAGGAGACGATTTTTGATAAAGGCAGCAGTTATCAAAGAACACTTGCATCTTCAGACACATCGTGAGATCCAGAACTTCACACTCTCTGTGGATTTTGGTAGTTACACTTAGTTGCTCAGCAAGGGAACTAGAAGCCTGGGGAAGGAGCAAAATACACACCAAAATATGTTCTATCTGCTCATAGACTATGTCCTCCAACTTTTCAGTATTCTAATTAAATCAGAAGTATAACCCAGTCCTGTAGGTAGTTGGCTGGGGAACGCCAGGCTGTGTGTAGTTGGCTGGGGAACGCCAGGCTGTGTGTAGTTGGCTGGGAACACTCTGGGTTCCTCCAGCTAGAAGTTAGGCCTGCTCACTAAAGGCCTCTCCACGGCTCCTCACAGCCGAGAGAGTCTTTGGGTTTCCAAAACAAAAGGGTTTATTGGCATGATAGATGGTGGATGGATCTGGATGCACCCCCCAAAAACCCAGGGCGGACCTGAATTAAATAGGGAGGGAAAGAAGGGGGAGGAACTGGGGAGGAATGCTAAATTGGCTCCACCCTTTGGCCTTCAGGTACCTCATTAGTATGTAAATCTCTCTAGGGTTTTAGGCCTGTTTATCAAGCCAACCAACTGTGTCTGAAGGGTGCAGGTTGAATGGAGATTAGACCTCACATCAGGAGCCTGGGTTCTGGGGGCGTGGCTGAACCCACAGCTCAAGAACCGGTATACAGCCCAGAACGACACAATCCCAGTATTATCTGTGTCTGAGGATGAGGCAGTTTTAAAGGTGCAGTACTACACTATTCTTCCTGATCATTGGGAAATGGAGACACATTGAAACTCCATAGCTCAGTGCATGGTGTCTTCTCCCTTAAAGGAAACTTATCCTTTGCCCTTATATGTGGTCTCTGCTTATAATTCAATTTTATCTAACCCTTGGTTTATTAGTCTATTCATATCTGTCTATCTGTCTGTCTGTCTATCTATGTGTACATCATCTGTCTATTATTTATTTTAGAGGAAGGTGCTGGGAATAAAGCACAGCATGCCAGGCAAAAACTCCATCACTGAACATCACTGCTTTTTAAAACATTCATTTCAGATAAACAAATACAATTCATAAAGCATGATACCCAATTAAATTTTGATGCTATTTGAAGGGAATAATATTAGACATTTGTACTTATTCTAATAAATAAACGGCCAGCCTTGCCTCCCTTAATTTTTAATCATATTGATTGTAAAATTTCACCCACATATCAAATTATTGTTTTGAAAATGGAAATGTAATTACATCATTTCCTTCACTAACACATACAAGCATTTAAGAGGAAGATCCCTGACACATCTACAGCCTGCTTCTTATTTGCATCCTGAATGGTTCATTTTTATTTTCTGTTGAGATCCTACTTGTACTGACCTCCAGAAGTCATGCCATCTGCCAATCACTTTTCTTCACAGCTCTTCCTCTAGACTCATTGAGATCTCTTTTTCTGCACTCCTTATGGATAAGTTTCTGAGGCTCATCATTCTATTTCTTGAGTTGATAAATCATGGTCTCTTTTACTCCCTGATCTTCAGTCTTGATGAACTGCTTTGAATGACTAAGTCAATGAATCAACTAGCAATTCTCTCATTCAACATTTATAATCAAATAATTTTTCTTAGAATAAATATGAAATACCCACTATCAGTTTCCTTGAATATCAACTTTTAAACCTATATATTATTTCATTAATTTTATTTCCTTTTTACCTAACAGTAACATATTAAAAACAATGAAATATTCTATACATATTTATATGATGCTAAAAGGTAATGCCATTTTCTAACTACTGTGATACAAATGGAAAAAAGGAGAAACAGGGTCCTTAAAGTCTTAAAATTCCTCTCAAGCTATATACTTTGAATTTTTCTTCATGACATACAACACTGAGCTAAGTTATTCCTCTGACCCCTTCTCTAGAAGTTTGTAGTTGTTTAATTCTGTGACACAGTTTCAGATGAGTATATTTTGATAGTTTTCAATATCATGCTATTTTCATAGGTTTAAACAGTTCTGTAGTTTCTACAAACCTGTTTTATGCAGCTCATCAGTCCCTGCAGAATACTCAATAAATATCACATGCCTGTGTTAGAGATTTGGAAATATAACCATTAGAAATGAGAGCGGTTTGTCTATGATCACACCAAGAAAATCTCTGAGCCCTGACTGTAGTGCAGCCTTAGATGGTGTTGCATCACTCCCAGTTCTAGGTCTTCATTGTGTATCAATATAACTCATGTTCTACTTGAAGGAAGGGTTCACAAGACACTATCTGTAACTTCAAACCTATTGGAAGTTGATAACATCTGGGAAAGAAGGAGTCATACCCCTAATAGGTTGTCTAGTGGGTACCTTATACACATTCATGTATGTACATTACTAATTAGACTCAATGGCTCTAAAAATAAAGACAAGAGTTTGGGAGATATATTTGGTGAACACTGAAAAAAGTTGGAATGATGATGAGGGGACAAATAAGATCAAATAGATTGTGTACAAGAAGAAAAGTTTCAACAAATAAAATATGAAAAAAGTGTGTCTCATGCTGGCCAACAAAAAGGGTCAGATGATAAGTCTCATGATTCAAGGTGTTTTTTCATGGCTTGTGAATTGCAGGGTAACATAGGGGTCAAGGATTCCAGTGTTCTATAATCAATGCTAGAATGTCTTATACCAAATACCCCATGTTTCTTAACCTCACAACATTCAAACTTCTTACAAACAGCTATATAAGCTTAATGTGAATACTGCATTGAGTTGACATAAGTAAGAACCATATCAAACTGTAGTTTTTTTTAAAGCAAGTTTACTGCCAATTAGTAGAATTTTCATATTATCCTAAAATATAAAATAATTATAATATTTTGGTAAAGTGCCTAGTACATGTTATTGCTACTGCCTAACAGGTATATTTTAAAAGTATTCTTCAATAAAAAAAAAAAACTAGAAATTAAAACATTCTTATAAACTTGATAGTTTTCTTATTTTCAAAATTAATTTAGTTTTGTGTCTGAATCAAGGAATTAAATATGTGGCATATGTAAAGCTAAATTTTCTTTGAATTGAAGTAGCATTGTTCCTCCAGGAATGTGAGGCTGAAAGGTGGGGCATAGCAAAGAGTTGATAATGATGCCTACTGTACTTAGTTACATGGTACTTTCAAAAGACACCATGACTAAGGCAACATATAAAAAAAATTTAATTAGAGACTTGCTTATAGTTTCCGAGGGAGAGTACATGACCATCATGGTGGGGAAAGTAGCAGAGAGGCAAGCATGGCCACAGAGCAGTAGATGAGAGCTTAGAGCTTATCTACAAATCACAGACAGAGAGAACAAGAGGGAGAGCAAGTGTTAGGGGGCAGGAAGAGCTGAGACTGAATATGGTATGTGCTTTTGAAACCTCAAGGCACACTTCCAGTAATATATCCCCTTCAACAAGGACACACCTCCACCAACAAGGCCGCACCTTCTAATTCTTTACAAGCACTTCTCACTACCAACGGCAAACCAAGCATTCAAATATGTGAAGCTATGTGCAGTCATTCTTATTCAAATTACCACAAAGAGAGTCATCACTAACAATTAGTAGGAGAAAGGGTCCAACAATAATTATACAGCAATGTGGGGTCAGACAGTCTGACATGGTGATACACTGACCACCAATGCCATATAGTCTGGTTAAACCTTCCCTACTTACCTGGCAGCCTCACATTACTAAGAACTAAACATTCAGTAAGTGTCTGGTAACTGGTTCCTAGTTATTAACAGAAAAAATAAATATCCTGTTAAGCACTGGATCTTGCACATATAAGTACAGTATATTCCTCCATAGCCCGTGTTGATTGAGGACCTAAAATATTCATGACATCGTCAGGTACAAAACACTTAAAATGATTCAACTGTGAGTGAATGAGATTGCGCTTATAGATCTTGATATATATATTTTTTGATATTCTCTTAATCAGAATTGGAGACCTAAAATGAATTTACATGAAATTAACACATGGAAATACATTCAGTGAAAGAGAATTAAGGATCTGGTATCTTCTCTAAGACATTTATTTTTTTATAGGACAAAACAATTTTTGATTAAATAAAAATTATACTTATAAATTAATGTCTTCATTTGATCACAACTATAAATAAATATAAATAATTTTAACCCCTTTTTTGAATATATTTGTATTTTAATAGACTTTTGATTTATTCCTTTCTTATACATAATCATCATAAAATGATAATTGTGTCTGTATTCGTGCTAATAATGCTTTTATCATTTATGACATGGAAAGCAATTGATCTTTGTTCAATAAATTAATGTCAAAATTACCATATAAATTTCTGTGATAGTTTCTGACTTTTTTTTTCTACAGCATATATTAGATTTTCTTATATTTTGATATCACTGGAAACATATTGTGTGTGTGTGTGTGTGTGTGTGTGTGTGTGTGTGTGTGTGTGAATTATTAGACTATAACTTCAAGAGGAGTGTTAGATAATTTATGTGTTTTATGAGGCATTAACCAAAATAAGTTTCATTCTTCTTCATCATGGCTCTGTTTAAAATCTTAAACTCATAGGTATTCCTAGTGTTAAGCAATAGATTTTAACAGTCTTTAGTCAAAAGGATAACTTACACAGGAAAACAGAAGCTGTTCTTGGTGACTTTTACCTGTTATCCAAACATTAGGAAAGTCAAGATAGGTTGTCAGTTTGAGCCTAGCCTGGGTTAAATACTGTCTGTCTTTCTGTCACTGTCTCTATTTTTCAAACTCTCTCTCTCTCTCTCTCTCTCTCTCTCTCTCTCTCTCTCTCTCTCTCTCT
>JANHMN010000010.1:74427916-74448045 GCA_030674055.1 Rhabdomys pumilio
TCTCTCTCTCTCTCTCTCTCTCTCTCTCTCTCTCTCTCTCTCTCTCTTTCTCTCTCTCTCTCTTCCCCCATGTATCTCTCAAAGAAAGAAGGAAAATACAAATGTATGTGTTTATATGTTTCTCCATCTTGTATTAGCCTATAAGTCTATGCTATTATTGCTTAAAATTTATAATAGCTCGATAACTTTTGTATATCCCAGGAATACAATCCTTTTACTAGGTATAAAAATGCTATTCTTAGTGAAATAGATTCTAAGTCAGGATCTTGTGACAAGAAGCATTCCCCCTAGCTCTTCACTATTAATGAGTCCATACACATTAGAAAATGCTCTGCATCAACAATGGCAAACCTTTAAAGAATCAGATGTTGAAAGTCTAATAACAGCATCACTAATAAAATTGAAGCTTGGAGACAGGTTTAACACAGGAAGACATTTTAGTCCCTTTGTAATAACAGCATGTTGGCCAATGCACTTCCACTATCACACTTCACCAGAGTGTTGGCAATGTGCTAGACACCGTCTTGACTGTAATTACCCACCTTCTCTCCTTGGTGTGCTTCAAATATATACTTTATTTGTACAAAGCATCTTCTAAAATAGATATCAGCATTTAGTTTGTATGTGCACTAATGATGGTGGCGACATCCTCTTTTCCATCCTTTTTAAAGTTTTCTGATGTCACAGGACATATGCATTTCTTGAGAAATATATGGACAGACCCAAATCATCATCTCTACATATAACACGGTTATGATCTGTTAGGTGTGGGCTCATCATTGTTGAATATTTATGCACAATAGTGTGAGCCAAGAATAATTAGTATTCAATGTTATCATGACAAGGTACTTTAGGATTATCAAATAACCTTGCAAAATTCTTCCTGTAGCGTGGCATTGGTACATAGTAGGCATGGAGGCTTTCTTTCATCAATATCATTCTCTATAGTATGCCATGACACTTTTCTTTATCTCCACCCTTCATTTTCTTTTTCCTTCAATGTGATAAGTGCTACTTCAGGTACCACACATAAACATGTGATGACACCAAGTACTGAAGGAGAGAACTTTTGCTGAATTTTTCTCAGACTAGCTTGAAGACTACACTCTAGATGCTCGTGATATAGTCAGGTGAACCATGTGAAGATTCCTATGGCTGTACATGCTCCATAAGGTATTTCAACTGAATATTCACCATTCTGCATTGAAAATTTGGTTCTCGAACACTCAAAGAAACAAGATACAATCCATCCTAATAACTTACTTTTTTTTCTGTCTGCTAAGTAGGTATCAAAAAAGTGTGTAAATACATAGAAAGTGATGTTATTTTCTTGTGTCCATAATTCAAAAGATTATAAACTTATTTGCAAGGAGAAAATATACATATTCTAGTTGAAGAGAATTTCTGAGGGCATTTAATCATATCTGAGAGATGAAAGGAATTCATTAAAATTTCTGACATATTCTGGTCTGGGGACAGTACCTGCCAAGTGTGCACTGCACAGAGCCTTGGGTTCTGTTCCCAGTACTGTATATAAGAGCAAGCACAATATGGTACACACTTGATATTTCAGTGCAGAGGAGATGTAGGCAAGGGGATCAGAAATCCAAGGTTGCTCTCAGCTCCATAATGAGAATAAAACTACTCTGAGCTACATGAAATCCTGTCTCAAAAAAAAAAAAAAAAAAAAAAAAAAAAAACAAGCAAAGCAGTCTTACAAATCTTGTGCTGACTTTTCCATGTGTGAGTTTACTAAGCATGGTATCAATCGATGATAATCTCTTGATAACTTGAGAGTGAATCAGCATGGCAGCTGGAACAGGACAGAAGACAAGGCTCTCTAGGGCAGACCTTGGCCAATTTGTTCTTTGTGAACTGAGGATTTTAGGCTGTTCACTGTCATTTCCATGAGTAATTACTTTCATTCTGCAGCTGGTCATGGTGTGTTTAGGTTTCCTGGTCATCTATATGCACTTGTTAATGTAGCATGTACATAAGTTATATGGACACATGCTTCCGACAAGAAACTAAAATAACAACCATGCCTAGAGCACCCTATCTGAAAACTGTGCTAGTTATCTCCCAGCACAGTACTTACATAGCCACGTAACCATAACACAAACCACAGCTGCCCACTTCCAGTGTCAGCAATTTCTCTCTTCTCTTATTTCTACCCATATTACAAACTGTCTGTGTGGTTCTAAGTCCTTCTTCTTTGGGCTCAGAGCACTAGTTACTTTCAAGCCTTACATTTCACTTGAATCATTCATAAGCAAGTCTAAACTGAAACTGCTTTCTCCATTTGCACCATGTGAGAAAGCTCTATGAACAAACATCTACAGAAGTATATCAATTATTACTATATGAGTTTGTAAACCTTTGTTTCTTTTTTGACTGGCAAAAAAGAAACTTTTTTGAAGTCAAGACTTTTGCCTTACAAGTTTTTGTTGATTGTCTGAAGCAGTGCTCAGTGCAGACTATGACAGAGTGGGTTATGTAAGAACAAATTAAGGAAAACATAGAGTTTATACTTTATCATTGAGAAAAATATTATAAATTGCATTACTTAAAATTTTTCAATTTAATGTATATTTACACAATATAAAGGTTATGTATACATATGTGCATTTGTGTGTATATACAATGTAGTTATACATATGTATGTATATATGTATATATACATATATATATATACAGTATATGTATATATATATATGAGGTAAATGAGTTAATATACTTCAGTCTATAAAAGCAATTTTAAAATATAGCTGTCCAGTTTTTATATTATATCCAAACAAAAAGATATGTGGTAGCAATTGAATCCCCATTTTAAAATCTTCACTTCAGTATGCTATGAAAATTCTCTACATGAAACCAGAAGGAATCTCCAAGAAGTATTTTCCATAAGATAGAAAGAAGAACACAGTGAACTATAAATCATCCTATCAGCAAGTGTAAAACACTGAGCTATGGTGTGAGGGTGTTAATGACCCGTCTTACTTCATTGTTCAGAATTAGAGCCATTGATATGATGTAAAAATAAATATCAAACTATCCTGAGCAGATTTATATTTTTACTTCTCTGGTAGGTTGTGTCTTTGATGGTATGTGCCATAGTTAGTGTTTCCATTTTCTGCTTGTGGTGAGGCAACTAGATTATGACATTTCAAAACTTGGATAGTAGATTTCAAATATTAGAATTCAAATGTTTAAATGGTTGCTCTAAATCATTGAATACAATTGCCTGACTTTAGGCCATTGAATTAACAAGAGAAAATCTATATGGAAACAACAAGAAGCTTGTTATATGAAATTCAGAGCAGATTCAGCTTGTGCCAGTTAATCTTGACAGGACTCCAGGGGAGTTGTATCTGCATATGTTGGCAGTTGCTGGAAACCATTGGAACTGTTGGAAAACTATAACATTCTGTCCATTGAGACATTAAAGCAAGTAAACACTATGGTATTCTCATTGGCATGTTAAAATGGGAACAGAGTACAAGAATTAGAGAAGCAAGGGAGAGAAGATTAGAGAGACAAGCTAGCCTAGCACTAATTGGGTACAAAGATTTAATGAATGGTGATGGAAGTAATTCTTCGTGAATGACAAATCTCGACAAAGTCTATGAAATGTTAAAGGAATTTATTCTTCCTGTGTGGGTTAGTTAAAAACAGGATATATTTCAAAGGTTCATAGCTCACATGGCTAAGAGCATCATTAGTTAGACCATATTCTTTGATATTGCTTCTGAGAAGACTTGCAAGAAGCTGGCACAATTCACTTTTTTCCTGTCACATGTTGGCAAAACAAATGGGGATAGTTTGAAATAATTTCCATTAAGGTAATACAAGAATATGAAAGGAAGTCAATTTGTTTAGCAAATGTTATCTGAAAAGCAACAATATTCCACCTATTCAGATCACACTAAATCTTATTTTTCAGGTCTGGTGTCTTTTAACTGTATTATTTAATTAGGTTTATTTCTTAAATAATGTGTTTACTCCCACTCATCATATAAATGACAGAGGAGTAATCCTTTGTCTAGCACTGATGATACACTGAGGGTGAAGACTTAGGACTAAGACAAGTTTTGATCTCTCCAGTCTCTTCTTTTCTTATCTTCTGAAATATAAAGGTTTATATTTATTTTATCTACATTAATATCTATTGAAACTCCAGTAAGTGTCACTAAATAATATACACATATGTGTTACTTGTCCCAGTAACTCTCTCCATTGGGTCTTTACATTAGTAAGGTGATGTTGCTGTTGTACCATTGCTGTAGGTTCTGTCTTCTTTTCCATATCACAGCATCGAGCCGTGATTCTAGAAGTGGTAATCTTAATATTCTGTGGGCCAACTGCAACCAAACAGTTCATATTTTATCAGTGAGTATTCCAAAGTGTAAATAAAAGGAAGAGTGTTTGCACACTATTACTGTGAAGAAAAAGCCTGGTCTTAGCCTGTATTGAGGTTTATGTCCACAGGAGTTTAATACTGCTTGGAACGTTCAGAGTAGAATTTTCTAAAAAGCAAGGTCGAATGCACTGTCTTCATGAATGTCTCTTTAATCTAGCTGTTGTATTCTAGTTGGTGTTTGCTTGTGTTCCAGAGTTTACTTCCAGAGGAGTTCTTAGGAGCTCTTGGGCGGTTTCTCTTCTTTGTCTTCTATCCATTTGTCTGTACCCTCCTTTGTTAGCTTCTTAGTCACACCTTCTCTTCTACCACATTCTACATAATCCTATGTCTTCTATTTTTATCTTCTGTTCTTTAACACCAGTATGAATATATTAGTTTCTAGTATAAGAGGAAAGTCAATCGCAGTGGCAACAGGAATGGTGAGAAATTTTGCTTTGAGTGTAGTTCGTAGGACAACTTTTAGGCGAGAACATGCTTTTTTGGGAAAAGTTTCATTCACTTTAAAAGAATTGATGTGTTTATTTCAGTGTTTTGTTCTTTTTTGCATTGGGGCTTGGAGAAGCCACTCTCTTCTGTATTTTATATGGTTATATTAGTTTTGTTACTGTATAATAAATTATCCCCAATTTGAATAGCTTAAAATAGCACTGACATTGCTGTTTTCATGGATTAAAAATCTGGATCAAACTTAGAAACAGGTCTTTGACTCAGGGTCTTCTGTGAGATTAAAGATGGGCTAGAAGGTTCACTTGTATATATCTGTATGAGCACATGTATGTGTGCAGTTGTGTTACTGTGTAGGCAAACTATATTTGTTAGGGTTTTACTGCTATGAACAGACATCATTACCAAGGCAACTCTTATAAGGACAACATTTAATTGGAGCTGGCTTATAGGTTAAAGAAGTTCACTCCGTTATCATCAAGGCAGAAGCATGGCATCATCCAGACAGGCATGGTACCAGAGGAACTGAGAGTTCTGCATCTTTGATACAAGGCTGCTAGGAAAAAAATTGTATCCTCAGGCAGCCAGCAGGAAGTTCTCTCAAGCCTACCCCCACAGTGACACACTTCTCCTAACAAGGCTGCACCTACTCCAACAAGGCCACACCTCCTAATAATGCCAGTCTCTTGACCAATCATATCCAACCCACGGCATAAACATATGTGTGTGTGTGTGTGTGTGTGTGTGTGTGTGTGTGTGTGTGTGTGAATATCTCCATGTATTCTACTCTCAAGCACATTTAGTGATTATTGTCAGGTCTTCTATCTCTGTTGTGAGCACAGAGACCTGCTCTTAGCTGGTAGCTTGCTTCTCAGGGTAAGAGACCAGACATTGTGGAGGGGGGAATCACAGAAAAATTTTCTAACATAACTGAAGATATAACACTGCATCATGGTGGCATACCATGCAATTATTTCAATACTCAAAAAAACGGCCATTGCAGAAAAGTATGCATACGAAGAACCACGTATCTCTGGGGCCAACCTTAGAGCCCTTAAAATGTCACATGAGAGAGGTACAAACTATGATTTTCCTGTGTATTTTCTTTTAAACTCTTCCTTGGCCTTTTCTGCATCTATTCACAGCATCTCTCTACCACTGCCTGAGACTGTAAACTGCTCTTTTTTCATTTATTTCATTCATCAACTCATTTTCAACCATTCCCAGCTTCCCACTTAGCTATGAGAAGTACTTGGTTTTTTTTTTTTAATGCTTTATTTAAATGTATATGAACCTATTTTTGTAAAGCCTTAAGATAGAGAGATAGAAAAATCTATTCGTTCAAACTGAACCTGGACATTGGGAAATGTACGGATGGTAGAATATAGTGAGTTTGGCACTAGTGGTTTCTGTACCACAAAAATCACTCTGCAGAGAAGGATTCTTTTTGCATTTCAAATGATTCTTCCTCATCGTCATGATACAGATCAGGGATATTCTGTATTTCTATAGTTATAGTCTTCAACTTTTAGCATTCTCTAAATATGAAGAACATACCCAAGTCATGGGATCTGTCTGGATCTCAAGACATTTGGTTTACTCAGAATTGCTTAACCTCCCCAATGAGTTGTTTCTTGGCTGTTTTTGGCATTGCCCTTGTACAGCCTGAGAGAATCATTGGATCCTTCTTGTTTGACAAAGCTTAGAATTAAACATTACACTCAAAGTCACCAAAACTATAAATGACTATGTAGTTGATAAGGACTGAGTTCTTTGCATCATTTCGCTGTCATTCATTTTTGATGGCTCGAAGTAGATGATGTAGCAAGCCTGACAATAGCCTCTATGTTTCTTAATACCATATCCTTAATGAAATCTCAGAAGAAAATGGCCTTATATTTCAGACTTCATAACCCTCTGTTCATCAATGAAGAAAACACAAAATGAAAAGCCAGGTATAGTTTTATTTTGGTATCCTATTTCAATGTGTTGCAGAGGTAAGGATGGGAAACATTCCAGCAGTATTGAAATACTGCCAGAAGTCAGTGCTTCTATTAGGCATACTCCAGTATTCCAGGTGTTCAGATTTTTTTTTTTTTACTTCAAAACGATTTTAAAAAATATAATAGTTAAACAAAATTACGGCTTGCATGAGAGAGAGGAGAGAGAGAAGGAGAGAGGGGGGATCAAAAAACAATGAAAAAGCAGGGGCTGCGGCTCAGTTTCACCTTGCTAACCATCCTAAGGTACTGAGTTCAACCCCTAACATTGCAAAACAAAACTAAACAAAACAAAAGAAAATGGAGAAAAAATTATTCATTTTATTGTGATTTATATTGTAACTCTCTGTAAAATAAAGAAAAATTAATTAAAATGACTTTACAATATTACTTTTAAAAAATAACTTTAAATTCAGATAAAGACATACAAATGTGTACAAGGATTTACCAATATTTGAAAGCATTTATTATTGATAGGAAAACAATCTCAACCACTTATTCTCTCTTTTTAATCCACTCTCCCCTAACTTAAAAATGTTTCCATTCCTTCCTGGGGCCATAAACATCAGAGCAGCTCACTTGCTTAGCACATAGTAGGTGTTTTTATGTCCTTTATTAGTGTCCCCTCTACTCCACTCTAGAGTATTCAGACTTTGACAGTCCATGATTATATATCCCAAAAGATTGTTTACAACAAGAAAGAACACAACACACGCAACACACATACACACACACACATACTCATGCACAGACACACAAAGTCACAAATGCACACATATGCACACAGGCATATGACATACACACACATATATTCACACATGAACACACACTTACACACAAACATACACACATGTGCAAACACATACACAGGAACACACACATACACACACATATACACACATATACACACATATACAGACGCACACACATAGACACATGCACATTCACATATGCATGCACATATACACACACACAGACATATACACCCACACATCTACACACACATAAACATACACACATACAAATAAACGCTTGCAAACATGGACACACACTCATACATATGCACACACACAGAGACACAAAATAGACACACACATACATACACACATTAACACACATATACACACAAACATACACACATGTGCACACACATACACACACATACACACACATAAACACACATACACACACATGCACACACACAGGCATAATCACACACATAATACACACACATACACATGTGCACACACACATACACACATATACACACATTCACACACATATAAATACGTACACATATACACACACATCCATATACACATAGACACATACAGAGACAGACATGCACACACACATACACGCATAAACACAGACACACACACACACACATACACACACACACACACACACACACTGCTTTTCATACACCTCTCTTGATTAAAATGATTTCTACTAGTCACTGTTTCTGCATAAGTCTCCATTGCTCTACCTGTCCCACACTTACATAGGTTATTTTCTATAGTATATGCTCTGTGATCTTTCTTTTTCCAGTAAGTTTCTTTATTTGGAAGAAAGCTAAAAAGGTGACAGAATGTCTTAAAAGGTGACTTTTTCTTTCTGAAGAATATTGTCTAGATAACATCTGGCAATAGTTAGAAAAGCATTGTAATTAATGTTTCTTACTACACTTTTGAGTAGTTTTAAAAATTCCTTGCACTATATTTTACTCATATTCAAACCTTCCCAAATTCTTCCCAAACCTTCCCAAATTCTGCCCATCTTCCTACTCACCAACTTCCAATTTTCGTTTTTAGAAAAATTAATTATAATAGAATCATGTCTTTGTGCCCTCTCATTTTTTAGCTGTCTTTCCTAAAACGCTTCCATGTCCCCACTCTAGACTTGTTAGTCTCTTTCTCTTCAGTGATCATTGTTTCATTTCTATGTGAGTGTGCATAGTGTATGTCAGTATAACCTGCTTAGTCCATTTTTCTTGTTTGCATTCATATGATTTTGAGGCTGATGCATGGTACAACCATCTGTGGATCACATGCACACTGGTGTGAAGCCTGCTGTGGGGTGTGCTCAACCTACCAGAGACAACACACACAATTAAAGATACTATTTCTGAATTTGTTTTACAATTCGAAAACGATTTTAGTGACAAAACTCAAATAATACCCATAAATTAATGGACGTAGTAAAAACTACTTTATTGAAAATGCAAAGCCACTACCTAGAATAACAAAACAAAATTTTTTCTTTGTTTTCATTCAAGTAGTATGACCTCTTAAAATATGGGCGATCCAGTTACAAATTTTCAGATATCAGAGAAGATCTCAACTAAAGAAAATTATACTGAGTGTATAGCTTTAATGGTATAACTCTTACCTAGCAAAGATAAGGCCTTTGGCTCAATTGCCAACATGGGGGGAAGGTAGCGGTGCAGAATAGGGGTATGTTTTGTAAATAACACAAAACATATTTCATTTGCTTTTATATACTTTTCCTTCAGATATTCATTACATTAGCTTTTATTTCTTCCTATGATTACACATTTCTATTTTTTATTTATTTTTAAATTGGATATTTTATTTATTTACATTTCAAATGCCACTCCATTTCCCAGTTTCCGCTCTGCAAACCCCCTATCCCATACCTCCTAATCCAGCTTTTATGAGGGTGCTTCCCCACCCACCTACCCAGTCCTGATTCACACTCTACTAGCATTTCTCTACACTGGGTCATCAAGCCTTCATGGGACCAAGGGCCTCCCCTCCCATTGATGCTAGATAAAGCCCCTTCAGCTCCTTCAGTCTTTCCCCTAATTCCTCCACAGGGGACACTGTACTCAGTCTGATGGTTGGCTGTGAGTATTTGCATCTGAATTAGTCAGGATCTGGCAGAGCCTCTCAGGAAACAGCTGTATCAGGCTTCTGTCAGCAAGCACTTTTTGACATCAGCAATAGTGTCTGGGTTTAGTGTCTGCATGTGGGATGGATACACAGGCGGGGCAGTCTCTGGATGGCTTTCCTTCAATCTTTGTTCCATTCTTTGTTCCTGTATTTCCTTTATACAGGAACAACTCTGGGATAAAATTTTGGAGATGGGTTGTTGGCCCCATCCCTTAACCGGGGAACCACGCCTAACCTCTAGATATGATCTCAACAAATTCTCCCTCTCCTTTGTGGGGTATTGCAGCTAATGTCATCCCTGTGGGGTCCTGGGAGGCTCTTACTTTCCTGGCATCTGGGACTTTCTGGTTGCTGTCCCCAGTTCCCATCCCCCATTGCTACACACCTCTGTTCAATTCCCTGACCCTCTGTACATCTCCATCTCCTCCCATACCTGATTCTTCCCCTCTTTTCCCCCTCGCCCTCTTCTCTTCCTCCCAAATCACTCTCACCCTCCATTTTCCTTAATTATTTTGCTTTCCCTTCTAAGTAGGACTGAAGCATCCACTCTTTGGTCTTTCTTTCATCTTGAGCTTCATGTAGTCCATGAGTTATATTGAGGGTATTCCACACTCTTTACCTAATATCCACTTATCAGTGAGTACATACCATGTGTGGTCTTACATGCTAATTTTAGCTGAACCCACCCTATAGTATCTGTTGATAAAATGAAATATTAGTTTTGTGATGAAAAGAGTCAAATTTTCATTCCAGTTTAAAATGATGGAATTTTTAATGACATTTTAATACACATCAGTCATTGTACCTAAATATCTATGAATTTATTACTTATCTATAAAATATCCAGTGGACATAGGAACAGCAGCCCTCAGATGACTCCTCATGGAATGACTAGTTTTGGAAGGCAAAACAACTAGGCTACATATGTAAGTTCATGTTGCTCATGTAAAATCAACATACCTACATGCACTCAAAGTATTAGTAACTGATCCCTCTGCATAAGAAAACCCATGTTCCAAATAACTCAGAAACATTCTTGAAGTGCTTGCTCTCCTTGTGATTTAATTCAGCTGAAAGGAGACCAATGTAGCATCCACAATACATCCATGTACCAAAGTACTCCAGGCAAGGTGACATCTGTAGCATGCAGTCATTACAGCTCTGGAGGCCAGAGAGAGAGAGACTGACTCATAATTGGTCTTATGATGACAGTTCTTTCTGTGGCTTGCAGACAGCTGCACCTCCACTATATCCCATCGAGGTTCTCCTCTACACAGTCAAGGAGGGTCTGATTAAGAAATTAATGCTTTGGGTTTAAAAGGCTACTTGGTGGTTTTATTTAACATTAATTACATGCTTAAGTAACTAATTGCATCCAACTCCCAAGTAGAGCCACAATGGAGGGGGTGGGAGAGTTACGGTATCAGCCAGTAAATTTTGAAGTCAGAGTTGAATACATGGTACATTTTAAACTTGAAGAAGAATTTAGCTCTCAAATTAGAATCTTAAGTGAAAACACAATATTAAGTTTGCACGTTTGACCATGACTAAGTTCTACTTTCCTTGCATAAATGTTTACATTGAATTTCATTTTATTCCATCTATTCTCACACTATTTCTCTACTTTGAACAGGAACCAAACAGACTCCAATTAGTGCAATTGTCTCTATGCAGTCTTAAGCAATGAAGTCTTAAACATAGAAGTTCCGACTAGCATATCACAGTGGAGAAAGTATCTCTGGAGGTCCCCGCTGTAGTCAAGAAAAACTTGTTTTATTTACACACAGGACAGATGAGGAGAAGACATTCAGTACAGATGAATAAAATCTATCTTCTTTTCAAATGCACATCATCAGTATCAGCACGTTCAGACATCGCAGTCTTTGTAATAATGGCTTTCGCTAGTCACAGCTGAATTGCCTATTTAATAGTTTCATTATTTTTAAAAAAGAATTTATAAATCAAATAACGGGTCTCCTGCCTCTGTCTCTGTCTTTCTCTATCTCTCCTTCTCTTTAAATAAGACTATATTATACTCTTATTAAAAAAAAACTCTGCCTCTTACCTAGAGTAATACTCTCATTCACCAGTTTCCAGAATCATGTAGGGGATAATGTTGTCTTTATTTTACAAAATGAATAGTGAGCTAATAATTTTATGGTATAGATAAGAGTAGGGGGTAGTACTGTCTTTTATCTCATCAAAAGTAATACATGACTAAAAAAGGACCAGAAACATTATTAATAACCAGTGAGAATAGAAGAATGTTCTCTACTAACAACGTCTTAATGCAGAACAATAAGCAGAAGCCTGGGAACTAGATACATCCTTCAATACTTCTCACTAACAGTATAGGCCAAATATGAAAGGCAAGAAAAGCCTTTGGAAACTCATTTCTGGCACTTATATGCACTTGAGCATTTTATGTGCATTCGGGTAAGACATCCTAACAGCACCCCCTTGCTCACTGATGTTTTCTAAATACACAGTTAAGTGTATAATGATGCAAGCAATTAGCCCCCAACAGTGGAAAATGGCTATGCATTCTTTCTACACTTTTTTGAGTTCAAAGGCAGGGATAGTGTAGTGTAGTGTGTGTGTATGTGTGTGTGTGTGTGTGTGTGTGTGTGTGTGTGTGTGTGTATGTGGTGTGTGTGTGTGTGTGTGTGTGTGTGTGTGTGTGAATCAGTAGCTATTGCCTTCCTGCCTCAGCCCCCTGAGGTTGCTATCCTAAAATATTTTAACTTGGGTACCTTATAGATAATAGAAATTTGTTTCTTAGATTTGAAATCTGGAAACTCTAACATCAAGGAGTAAACTCGTTAGTATCTGAACTTTCTCTGGTTCATAAAAATCTTTCCACTGTATCTTCACGTAGCAAAGTGAAGAAATCCTGCTCTTTTTGGCTACATGAAGGAGCACTAGTCTTATTCAGGAGAGCTAGATGCTTCTAACCTAATAACTTCTCAAAGACCCTACCTTCTTTCTAATGCCAACTGCATGGAAATTAGATTTCCACATCTGAATGTATGGCAGGGACATAACTCATGCATTGTATTTACTAACAGATCTGCAGCTCCCCTGAGAACTGGTTTTCAAGTTTCATTGTAATTGAACTCAACCCACTGCCATGATTAGAAAGGCTGTGGCACATGATTCATGGATAAAAGTCGACAAGTCCTAGATCGTAACACTGATCTCACTTTCATATAAATATTATAAGAAAAAATTGACCAGTGATCTGTAGACATACAAAGTGGAGGGGAAAACCCAGGTGTTTTCAAAGGTTCAGAGATTCACACCATATCCTGTCATCCCATGCTTCTTTGGGCCTTGTTCTTCACTTTTCAGGCCCTATCCTAGCCTGCATGAAATACAGGATCAAAAGGTCACATGTGCCCAATGGCCTTGCCTGCCACAGTGACTAGAGCTTTGTATAAAGAAGGGTGCCTTACCTTGAAGGTCATATGGACCACTCATTTCCCTGAAAGTGACTAAGACTATGTATCCTATTCACAAGTCTATTGAAGATTAGTTGTCTTATGTTTTAAATCTTAAATATAAAAGCTATTATTATATAATATGGGCATTGTTGTCTTAAAAAGATCTTTGTTGATTGAAGGAAAAATCATTTTTAATGCATAAAATTATTTGGTTTTCCTAGTTTTTAAATGCTTTCATAGGTAACTTACAGAACAAAAAAGCAATATTTTTAATATTTGCTGTGAATAAACTGTCTGAAACAACTGGTAAACATTATATATTCTTATGATCAAGAGCAGAAATATGAACATAGAGACCTTGTATTTGGCAATAGATGTATTTTCTTTCAATGCTTTTCTTCCCTCTGCATTTATCACAGGTGTCAATATTTGTTTTTCTGAGACACATATGTAAAATATTGAAGTTATAAGATCTTTAAGGAAGAACTTCTGCCCATTTAAAAAAAATGTAATTAGAAGGAAAGGGTTTTTGTTTTTGTTGGTGGTAGATTATATTATTTGTTTAGTGAGTTAGCAGTGTATGTGTGTGTTTGTGTGTGTGTGTGTATGTGTGTGTGTGTGTGTGTATGTACACGCCTGTCAGGGCACATGTTTAAGGGTCAGAGAACAATTTGAAAAAGTTTATTCTTGTATATTGTTGATATAAGGGGTTGAACTGAGATCACCAGGATTGTCTGAATGCATCTTTAATCTCTGAGCCATCAGACACAGAAGAGCTTACTTACTGAAGGAACAGTAAGCTTTAAAAGTATGTGTGAAATCCTGATCCATGGGCATGAGAATAAATCCTAGTATGTAAATATAATTTGATCAAAGGTGTTAGAAAAGATTTTGCATTATCCTGGAAACCGAGAGTAGACAATTCAGGACTCTGTAAAAGATGGGTGTGGACTTCAATATTGTCCCCAGGGCCGAGAGTGCACAGAGAAGCACCAGGAGGTGATTTATAACATAAGGTGATTACTTTGGATACTGTGTGTGTAAAATAAATTTTAGTGAGGCAAGAGTAAGTGAGGGGATGCCAAGGCAAATGGGCAACACATAAATATCATGAAGTCAGTTAATTTATGTGAGTTACTTTCAAGCTGTTGCATTTCCCATGCTCTATCTTATGAATGATGCATTTTCGAGAGCATGATGTAAAAAGAAATTCAAAAAATCCACTTCCCTGAGTTAAATATTACCATATTTAATAAGTCACAACATGAAGGATTTGGTTCTTTTGCTAAGCTCCCTCCTATTTTTGTCTTGCAAACTGGGGTATATGTTTTTTACAATGGTCATCGTTTTTGAGAAAGTCATATTCTTTCCAATCCTAGCAAGAATTGAATGAAGTCTTATTTAAGGTGTCTCTAGAAAGTTAGAGAGACAGACCATACTTTATGTTTTGTAACTAATGAAATTTCTCCTCTAAATAAATCTTACATTTCCAGATCTGATGACATAAATAATAAAACATAAATATGGAAAGGAAATGGTCATTCTGGGCCACATAGCGGGAAGACATATATTCACTCAGTATGAACCAGAACTCACTTTCATGATGAACTGGGATCCTCAGACTCTTCTATCAAGTTTCATGACTTTAAAGCTGCAAAGTTATTTCAGAGCTAAGTTTGCTAGAGGAAAAGACTCTATTTTAAACATAAAATGTCTAGTGTTTTTGATAGCAAAAGCCTCAAAGGTGAACGGATGTTGAAGTTCAGATGTGGTGGCTGTTCTCTATTATAGTTAAAAAGTAGATCAGAGACAGCCAACAGGCAAGTTTGCAGAAGATGAGTAGTAATTATTTAATTTTGCTTCTTGGCAGATGGATTTAACAAGGAAGTATTTTCTGCCCTAAATATGCTGTACCTGCAACTCTTCAGCATGGATACTGAGAACAAAGAGATCAGTATCCACTACTAAACACCTAGAAAAAAAATTTAATACCATTTTCTAAAATGATAGGATAAACAGTTCCCCAATTGTCCCAGCTTAATGACAAGCCACACAGACTCTCTTCATGCTTTTAATGATTACAGACTAAGTGAAGGCAGGAGCTTGTGCAGTGTGGGCTGTATAACACACTTGTGTCTGGCTTTACTGCACACTTGTGTTCTCTTTCTGGCTTTGCTCCTTAGTCTCTCGTGACCTTTATCACCCTTGAGTAGCTTTCTCATCTACAAAGTGGAGAACTCTAAACTGCAAAGTGACTCTTACAATCCTAACACATGGTTTATGCAGCTTCCTGGCAGCTGCAGATGCCTGGGGTGCTGATGTTATTATTTCTGGTAAAATATTTGAAAATATAGAAACTCCAAAGCATGTTAAAATTCCCCCTTCCTTGTACATCTCATACTTTTCTTGAACACACTCTGTTCTCATCCACTCTCGCCATTCCAACATCATTTTCTTTCTCCACTTTTTGAAGATCATAGCTTTTATTGCTACAGCAGCCACTTTTCATTAAATATCTAATTTCTTTATCTGCTGAAGTATAAATCCCATATAATTTCAGCATCTTGGACTCTTCTTATTGTAAAAAATATCTCATTTCTCGGGCCATTCATATTTGCTTTGTTACCTGAATCTTCTTAGACATCAGCTCCTGAGACTGTCTGTGAAGATGAAGTAGGATGTGGCTTGTGCATGTCTATGGAAACAAACAAAAGTTGATCAGTAGGTCCAGCCCCTGTAAAAAGAAAAGGTATCACTCACTCCCACCCTCCAGATCACCAAATGTATAATACCTATGCAGGGTCTCAGCTATTGAGTGAGGATCTTGTTACAGTACTTGGTGTGACATTAGAAAATACTTAGGACAATTACACTTTACTGAGAGTCCATATCATAAGTTATGAATTGCTTAGCTTTTTTAAAACACCTACTTTTAATTTATACAATGTATAGAAAATTATAAATATATATCTTAAAATTTAAACCCATTGCAAACCAGAAACTGGTTCTTTACACTTAAAGTATAGCTGTTTAGCCTCAGCTATTATTGACAAGTGTTTAGTTTTCTACTTTACAAATTACAGTGGACTTCTATAGGGGAGCTTAGGCATCATAAAATTTCTCATACATATTAAAGTGTTGAAAAATATATTA
This sequence comes from Rhabdomys pumilio, assembly GCA_030674055.1. Classification (NCBI taxonomy): domain Eukaryota; kingdom Metazoa; phylum Chordata; class Mammalia; order Rodentia; family Muridae; genus Rhabdomys; species Rhabdomys pumilio. The sequence continues at coordinate 74,444,292 of JANHMN010000010.1, forward strand.
GGGAAAGCTGAGATTTGGATCAAGATAAATGCTTTTACTTTAATTTTAGCCTTAGGATACTTAAGGATCTAAGTAATTTAGGAAGGCAATTTAGGAAAAACATTCAATACAAATACTCTCCTTTTTGCTCAGTTGTACTGTAATTGAGTAACCAAAATTGTATGCTTGTAAGATTTTATTAAATTTACAATTAAAATACAAAAATGGAAAAATTGGTCCTGTTAAAAATTAATTGACTTATGTAGACATATAAATAGGAAGACCAACAAAATAAAAAACACAAATAGCCAACAGGTAAAGGGTCAGCAAAAAGGCCAACATGCCTAATCATCAACGAAGTGCAAGTCAGAAAATAACAGTAGCTAAGTCACTGTGTTCTGTGAAGATTACTTAAAATACCCAATATAAAGATTTGTTGTAAATATTTAGTGGAAATCATAATGAAATATTTACTATTTCTGCATAGCACCAATGAACTGGTTAATTAAGTATTATACCTTAGAGTTTAAAAAAATCACTCTTGAGAATCTTTTCTGTATAAAAATGTTGCTCACTTAATCCATCCACCATGATTTTTGTCCTCAAACATTGCAATCTCCTTGTTAAGATTTCTTGGAGTCCACCCTTACAAACTCAGTTGGTTCTGAAGTGAATGTTGCTACAGCTGAATTACCTGAATGGTTATTGTTGGGTTTTGCCTTTCCTTCCTCATTATCCTGTGAGATGATGGCCAAACACTCATGAAACCTGAGTTAATCTTTAGTAAGTAGAAGCCAGGCCCACACCATCATTGCTAAACTATGATTGATCATCAAGCTTGAAGGTGTCTACAAGAGAAAATATGATGAATTTTCCTGGAGGGGGAATGACAACAAGTATTTCAATTTTCTTGGTTTGTTTTTAGTTGGACTTTATGACAATCTTTCTATGTTTCTTTACAACTTTGAAATGTGTTTTGAAATGTTGCAAAGTAGAAAATACTTATGACAATCAGATATTATTGTGAGTCCATATCTTAAGTTATGAATTACTTAGCAATTTTTAAACACCAAAATGTGCACACATTTTGAAACAGCACTGAGTAGGTGAAGGTAAAATCATTCTTAATCAAAATCTCATGCAGAATAAAGTGACATTCAAATTCACAAAGCTAGACAAAGTTTCTTTTCAGAACAGACAATAAAATTCCTTAGTGATTTGTGCTTTGTTTCATGGGTTCAGGTATATTCTGGGGTCTGACATACATATGACCATATATATCAAGGGTCTCATAGCACTGCTGCAAACCGTGTCTCAATGTAGCCTTATTTCTCCCTGGATCTAAGTAGAGAAGGAGGTACAAATAGTTTCTTGGAAGACAAGAAAATGTAGCACAGCCTTATCACATCAATAACTAGAAATCTATTTACACAATGAATCTTAGGACCAAGATAAAACTTTCTCTCTCTAAAGACCTTAATTCTCCCAAAATTATATTATAAGAGCCTATAATTTACAGATCACTAAATAAGCATCAAAGGTTTTTATTCTTTAATATTTTGGCAACTGATTCTCAGTTTTTAGAGAAATAGTAAAATAACAATATAGAACACAACCAAAATATAAAGCATTTTTTTCAGAAATAATGATTCTAAAATTTATTTTATGTTACTTTGGCTTCATAAACAAACATCTATGTTTGTGTTTGTTAAGGAGTGATAATCCTTTATTTTATTTATAATTGTTTTGGAATGAGTTGCCAAATCTTGTATTGTGACTTTAGTTATGAAACTTTCTACACTCTTGGGCTTTTTGTGAAAAAATTGTGTTGCTATTAAGTGAAATTATCTGGTTTCTACAAAGTTTATGAAACTTATTTTCATCTCTGAAACTGAATAGTTGATAGAAGATCTAGTTCCAAATATGTATTGAATCACTAAGTAGATGAAGTGATATAATTTTTAGAGCAGAACGCACTGAGATGTATTTTTTTTTAATTCAGGTGGTCAGTATCCATAATTGGATATTTTATGCATATTTTTATTTTTATTATTTTATTGAAAACAATTTTTTCTTGCATATCTTGATTATGGTTTCTTCTTTCTTTATTCCTCCTAGTTCCTCTTCACCTCCCCTCCCAACTTGATCTACCTTCTTCTGTCTCACAGTAGAAAACAAAGAGGCTTCAAGTGATAATAATAAAGTACAATAGGACAATACAGAAAGTATTGGTATTACAGTTGAAGAAAACTAATAACCAAACAAAAGAAAAAAAGCTCAAAGGAAGTACATTGGAACCAGGGACTCACTAACTGGCAGACTGAGGAATCCTATAAAAACACTGAACTAGAAGCCATAACATATTTATAAAGAACCTGGCACAGACTCTGAAAAATGTACACTTTTAAAAACTACCTACTGACATTGTTTTTACAATCATTGTGCCTGAATTAATTTTCTGTATGCTCACAAACTAGAAAGTAGCTGATGAATGAATAGCAAGATATGTGTTACACATGACTGCATTTATTTTTAAAAGGTCTTTGCAAATATTTTGATTGTTGGTTTTTAAGACTGGTAAGATAACACTAGAGTTTTCCCTTTGGCTGAGCTGACATCCTTGTCTCCATTAGTTATAGCTGCTTATCAAAATAAAATGTAATACTTGGGTTGCAGATAATTAGTTTCTTGAAGAGATACATCTTCAGTTATCTCTAAACTGCATTTAATAACTTCATGATACATTGCAGAGGAGAAATTCTTGTCCAAGAGACTTGACATTATGCTAACACCTGTCTTTGCAAACACTTTGTTTTCGGACTTGTGTCTATTCTTGATCTTCAAACAAAATATCTTCTCACCATGCTAAACTAGCCATAGCCATCTTGTCCACGTACTACAAATACAGCACAGCAAAGTTTCACAGATATCCTAGACATAAATGAGCTCTCATGTGTGTCTTGGTCCTTAAATTACAAAGAATAAACTTAATAACAGCAAACATTTATATTGGAAGCATGGGCATACATCTCAAATTAGCACCATTGTCCATAGATGGTGAGCTCTGTGTATTCTTCTACTTCCTAAAATGCTGATTGGTGAGTTGATGGTGGTCAGTTTGTAGAGTACTTGCTTAGGATGCATGAAGCCCTGGGCTCAGTCCTTGGCACTTCAGAAACCACATGTGAAGGTGCCCTGGGGAGGTAGAGGCTGGAGGATCAGACATTCAAGGTCATGCTTAACTCAGCTCCATACAGAGGTTGAACAGATGGAGATACTTGTTCCAAAAACAAAACAAAAAATGCTTATTGGAATTTTATCTTTTGCTAAGGCTTGGTAGAACTACTAGCTAAGAGCCAACATTAGTATCTACTGATAGTTTAAAATAGCTCAAATTACATGCTGTGTATTTTCATCTTGCATAGTTAATGATTACATGAAGTTTTAAAATAAATATACAGTAAGCTTCATATTGAATCTAACTTGATATAACAAGAAATCACTCCTAACTTTAGTATTCATAATTTTCTTCTGAAAAAAAAAAAAAACTTATCCTTAGACAGTTTTAGGAAGAGGGAATTTTTTATATTTATTTGAAAATGTTTTCTTCCTACTCATGACTTCCCAAGGGTTTCAGTCTGTCAAAACAATTTTTGAAATGTGAAATGCAGCATTTTACTTTTTAAAATTTATATGAAATTGTCAAGTAATATATGTATTTGTGGTCATGTGTGTGTATACATGTATGTGAGGTGTGTATATTGCCAGTGTGTGT
>JANHMN010000010.1:74448055-74480381 GCA_030674055.1 Rhabdomys pumilio
AGTGTGTGTATACATGTATGTGAGGTGTGTATATTGCCAGTGTGTGTGTATGTGTGCACATGTGTGTGTATGTATGCATGCCCATTTGTGTGTATATGGTGTGTATTTGTGTTTTCAGCACTGGTTAAGAATATGAAGTATGTTTAACAAATATAAACATAAAATATTTGGGTAGCTGTGTGTTGAATAATTCTGTGTGGAAATATGTGCTCTCAGATGATGAATGTCACATTCACACTCTTAATAACAAGTGAAGAATTTTAAGGTAGAGATATGGAACTGCAAAATTGCTAGGACATCATGCTGTTGAAACTCTTGGATTAGAATAATTACAACAATAACATTTAAAAAACAGTTGAGAAACCCATATTTAAAATGCTTCTGTTAAGGAATGATACATAGACTTTCATTAATTATATAATTAATATTAGTTAAATCTATTTTTTGTTTACACATTAAATTTGTGAATGAGTTAGAAGTGCATCTCAGATACATCCTTAGAATATCTGAAGTCTTACACAAGAATCACACAGACATAACATAACATAGTATACATATTCACCTCATTACTATTATTACTATTTATTATTATTATTATTATTATCATTATTATTTTATTATTATTATTGTGTCACAGTTACTTGGGTTTTAAGAGTAGAATGAGGAGTGTCCATTCTTCACTTGTGTATAATGAATACACAAGTATGCTTACAATGACAAACTTGACATTTGATAACAACATATACTATTAAATAGATTATCAGTCTATACCCAATTCTAAAAAACCAAGAATTCAATAGAGAGGACAAGAGAGCCATTGAGTATGCATGCCCTTGTCCTCAAGCAGCTCTCAATCTCATTATTGAGACCATACTGAACTAAATATAAGAAAACATACAGAGGGAGTGTCAGTAAGGTCAACCAGTACGAAGTAAAAGTGAGTGCTCCATTGTGCTAAGGGATGGAATGAGTAATCGAGTGCTATCCACTGGGGAGGGTGAGAACACAGATGAGGTCATGTTTTGGAAGGATTTGCAAAGCAGAGGGAGTGATTAAGAAATATGAAGTTCAGATTGCTTGCTATCTGCCCTCCAGCCTATTCCCTTACCCTTATCTATCTCCTACATATCTTCAATAATATGGTATCTGTTTCCCAACTGCAAAGTCACTCTTTTCCTGGTATTTTTCTTCCCCTGCACTGAGATGAATATGAGGCGCTAAGGTCAGGGCAGTTTATGTTGACATTTCCCTAGATATATCAGTGTTAGCACAGTCAGTTCAGTCTAAATACAAGGAAAGCCAAATCTTGCTGAAACTTCACTGTATGACTAAGAAGAAACAGAAAGAAAGGTCAGAGTGGGATTGCTCAGGAGTTGATTGCTCCTGCAGAATGGTTACAAATATCTAACAACCTTGATATATAAATGCATTATATACTTTTCCTATTAAACCAACAGTCTGAATTTAAGGACAATATTACCTGCAGCTACAAAAAGTGTTATATTTACCTTTTTGTTGTTACTGTTTGTTTTTATCCTCATATCGCATAGCAACTCTGTCAGGGGTAACCAGGAGGAGGAGCAGAGTTTGAGATATAACTAAGTTAAAAAATACAGAAATAAACTTAAAAGGAATCAAGAAAAATGTGATAATTATGCATATTTACTATACAGAAATTAAAGAACTTCTGCAGCCAGTGCATTTTGGAATGGGCCCAATAATAATTTTCACATCATCTTTCTGTGCCTTTGCTTTGAAGACTTCAGTAGTCCCTCATACTGTCAAAGGTCCCCGATTGTTCTCTGTGTAGCATTTAAAAAGTAATTTGATATGCATCAGAAAGTTCTATCTTCCTCAATACATAGCTAACAGACATCAACAGAGAGAGAAAGATAGGGCAGCACTATAATCATCTGAGAAAATTCCAGTCCATCCATGCTTCAGCAGGTTCTGGGCATGGCTCTGTGACTAGTGAAGAATCGTCATTTGTACTTCCAGATTCTCACATACTCTGCGTGTTCATGAAGATGTTAACTGCTCAGCTCACTGGGAGCCCTTTGGCACATTTCCAATGCAAGAAAAGTGTCACGTTTATAGCAGGTTAAAGGTTTATCACACTACACAAAGTCAAGTATTCATCACATCAAAATCCTCTGCTTCCTCTCTTAGAATAACACAGCATCCAGATTCAGAATCCCAACGACAGTAACTAAACAGCAGTCTACAAGTTGCTGAGGATGAGAGTTAGCATGACTCTCTCAGAATGGGAGGTCAGCAGCTCATGGTTTAAACTCACAGCTCTGTAAAGCCTCTGATGGTGTAGTAGTATACTGCACACACACACACACACACAAACACACACACACACACACACACAAAATGATGACCGTCATTTGTTATTCATTATGTATCTTATAGTTAAATTTAAATGTACTTCCCAATTTGAAGGTTTTTATAAACTGATAAGTCATCAAAAGATAGCTGGGTTGGAATGTGGGATGGATTTGAAAGATTCTACATGCGTGCTTCTCTAGTCTTTATCCAAAGAAAACAACCTATAGAAAACTTGGCTTCATTACATAAGCACAAAGTCACTGAGTTTCTGTTGAAGATGGATGATGGTTTCCTCCTTTACTATTACACTTTAATTGGAAAACAAAATGATCATGTTTGGTATTTACAAAGCCACACTTCTTCCAAACATGGAACTCTTTCCAATTTCTTAGATATTTACTCAGTTGTAGCTTTTACTGACTAACACCTGCCTCCTTTGACAGTGTTATTGTGCTGTTATCATGGAGACGAGGAGGTAGTTTTTGGATAATTTTGATTTTTCATTTCAAAAAATATTTTTGACTATTTATCACCTGGAAACTGTGACTGCATAGTTGAAGGAAGGCAGAGGATATAGAATCAACACATTGGAATAATAAATAATAACAGTAATGCTTCCCCTTCAGTATCCCATTTATCACCAAGAGGTTCTCAAAGAATTTACATGGTAGGGATCTCTAGTTATTTTTATTTCACAAAATGCTGATAAGATGTCTATTTAAAGCATCATATCTTAGACTCTGTAAGCTAAGATATATCTTCTCTCTCCAATGTTGAAATTAAAGAGAAGTGTCTAATGTCTAGGGAGTGGATGGTTGAATGGGCTTTGACAGTCTCAAATGTCAGAGGTTCACTGTCATGAACATTGTAACTCTCCCAATTGCTGTCTTAGAAAGAGTGATAGCCTACTCTCCAGTGTAGGGTTTCTTAGAGTATAAGGCTTTTATGTGTCTGTGTCTGAGTACACTTTCTTTTCCTCTTTTCCCTCCATGTGTAGCCTCTTCTTTCCATGATACTTTCACTGACAGGAAGATTAAGCCAGTATCTAAATTCAATTCTTTCTTTCATTTTAAGTTAATTGCAACTCCATGAAAGGCTCTTATGGTGAGGAACACAGGCACTGTGTTACTGAAGCCCCAGGGCTTCATGGCATTCAATGTTACCTTTTGGTGTCTCCACTTCCATAGTTTTGATTACCTAGTTGGATTAATCTGTATTCAACTTCGAGTACAGAAGTCTTCTTAAATTAAAATATCTTCACGTATGAACCCACAGAGACTGTGACAGCACAGCATGGGATCCAGTCACAAAGTCACAGTGTGAGAAATGGACACAAAGTTCTTCTAACCAAAGAGATGCTGCCACTGAAACCTGCGGAGCAAGGGGAAATCAATTTTTCCAGTGGAGCATCACCAGGTCCATCAATCACACACTCCAGGGCAAGCCTCATGTCCAGCAGTAGTTAGTCAATGCAAACACGACTCCAATTTTGTGTATATTTTTGGTTTGGGTTTTATTTATTTATTTCAGTTTTGTTGGTTTTTATTTTGTTTGTTTGTTGATCTTGTCAAGAAGGAGGAAGAACATGAAGTTAGGAAGTAAAGAGAATCTAAGAGAAGTTGGGAGAGGAGAAGGAATATGATCAAAATATATAAAAACTATTTTAAATGATATTTTAAAATATCATGGAGTGCTGTTTCTTACTCAGTAAAATGTCAGGAAGAAAAAATAACCAAACTTCCCTACACACTTACTTATTTACTTGAGGACAACTCACCCATTTTAACTTAGTGTGTGCTTATATTATATGCATACTGTCAGAAATATTTGCTTGGAGATTTCAGTATCAAAATCCTGCAAAAGAAATACTTTTTCTACCAGTTTTTGTATGAGACATCAAAATCTTAGGCTTGAAAACTTCAAGTTCCATAGGCAAATTTTCTGGGTCCAGATAACATGATTTATGGTGCCAGGTTACCTTCAACTCTATTAATAATTGCATCTTTGCCACTTCTGTTCTCTGCCTCCTCTGTGGTGAATAACAGCTAAAGATGATAAACAAACCCTTTGACTGCTTTTTTTTGTCTTTCATTCTTTATGACCAGGGCATGGAAGTTACCACTTAAAGGACCTTCAAGGATATTTACACACAAGCCAGGCTCCCTTCCAGTTAGCCTACGATTTCTTCAACAACGATCTCTGTTCAGTTTTTTAAGCAAGGAGAGCTTGTGGACATTTGTTACCATTTTTTTAAGATGTAGATTTATTGTTTTGAATAGCATATATGATATTAGGCATTTTCAAACAATTGTTTGTTTCTGTGGATTCTCCTACCCTCTTCTCCCCCATCACACTCCCAGAACTTGGATCACACTCCCCTTAGTAACTTCCTCGCCACTTTCCTTCAGGTGTGTTCTATTTCCATTCCTGTCCTCCTCACTTCTCCTGTACTCCCCTGGTCCCCTTTGTAGTTGATAGCCACAGTCATCCCACATGGTTACATATGGTTAAATATGTAATTAAGGATCCATGTATAAGAAAGCATGTGATATTTGTCTTTCTGAGCCTGTATTGCTTTACTTAATATACTTTTCAGAATCATCTCTTTTCCTATAAACTTTTCTTATTTCTTTACAATTGGATAAAATTTCATTGTGCTAATGTACCCCCATTTTCATTATCCATTCTTCTTGCACTGGGAATTTAGGCTGATTTCATGTCCTTGTTGTCACAAACAATGCAATTACAAACATGGCTGTAAAAATACTCCTGCTATAGGTAACAGAGTCCTTTGGATATCTGCCGACATGTGGTGTAGCTGATTCAAATAGTAATTTTACTGGTAATTGTTGAGAAACCTTTACACATATTTCCACAGTGGTTATATAAGTCTATGTGTCACCAGCAATAAATACAGTTCCTATGTCCCCACATTTTATCCATCACTTGTTGCTGTTTGTTTTCTTGACTCTAAGTGATTGCACAACTTCCTGTGACTTCAGATTCTGCCTCCTGCAGCTGAGCACTTACCCTGTCATGTTTGCAACAATTCACAGTTTGTTTTTGGTTTTGTTTTTGTTCTTTCTTTGTTTTTTTGTTGTTGTTTTTTCAATGTAGGGTTTCTCTGTGTCACCCTGTCTGTCCTGGAACTTGTTCTATAGACCAGGCTAGCCTTGAACTCAGAGATGTGCCTGCCTCTGCATCTCAAAAGCTGGGATTGAAGGCGTGCACTACCACTCACTGGTAAACACTTCACATTTTTTAACAGGCATATTTCTTGCATTGTTTTTTCTTCCTTTCATCTGTAATTACAAGGAAAAGAAGACGTTCTAAACAGAAACTGTCCTGAATGTATTCCTTTATGTAGGATAATTGGAATACTATACAGTGTAAGATACTTGAAAAGTGTCAGATATGTCTCATACATTGTATCATTTGTAGTATGGGGAAGGCAAGGATTTTTATCTACCCTCAACTAACAAGAAAACAAAGGCCAGAAAAAAATAGAACGTCACTAAAATTCCTAATGGCTATTATGATGTTAATCTAAGATCAGATACATCAGAGTCTCTTTAGCATTGCTAAAAGTTCATTCAACTAAAACTCAGACTCTGGGTGAACTGTAAAATATATGAAAGAAATCCTGACTAAGTCATTGTGATGAAACATTGCCTAAAATAAATGCTTTATTATATTCTAATGGTTTGTCTAAAATGACTCTTGTTTTGTTAATAAGGTTTGTGCTAGGTTCCTGTACAAAATAATTACAGGTTAGCAATAGGCAGTAAGAAGTTAAAATTGCAAACCATGAAAATAAGTTACTGGAGTCCTTAGGCAGGCATTTTCCTTTCTTGTTAACTGTGAACTTTAGACAACTTATTCAATATTTATGTGCTTAATCTACAAAAGCAGAGTTAATTTTTTAATTTTAATTTAATTTTTTAAAGGTCATTGAAATGTATCCCAAAGTTGATTGGTACAAATAAATCACTGGAGCTGGGAGGTGGTAGCACAAGTCTTTAATCCCAGCTCTCCAGTGCTAGGAGCAGGCAGATCTCTGTGTTCAAGACCAGCCTGATCTACAGAGTTTTAAGGCAGCTAGAACTAAACAGAAACCCTGTCTTAAAAAGAAACAAACAAACAAGAGGATAAATCAGTGGTTTTGGCTTAGGCAGATATTGTCCTGAGAGGCCATTTGGCAATGCATATACATTTTTGGTTGCCCAGAATGTTTGGTGTTCTGGAATCTCATAGACAGAGTCAAGAGTGCTATGAAAGATGCCGTGATCCACAGGAAAGATTCATGTTAGAAAGAATACTCACTTATTTGTGTACTAAGTATATTTTCTACATTAATAAATAACTTTCATCTGCATAAAATGAGAGGAAATTGAAAATAATGCACTTAATATACATCTACCACAGGTTTCTACAATTCTTTGCCTTTTTTTACTCTATTACAGTAGAAATTTAATTTCTCATTTTTATGTCATTGGGCAGAGAGGCATAACTAGTCATTAAGTGACAGCAGAAGGGAGATCTCTGTGAGTTTGAGGCCATCCTGGTTGAGTAGAGAGTACCAGGACAGCCAGAGCTACATAGTGGGATCTTGTTTTGAAATGTGCCTTCCAAAATGTGGGAATGACATCTTATTAATTTATGTATCTTACAAATAAGGTTGAATCTAGAGCCTCTAGGGAGCTTGTCATGCTTTCTAGAGGTAAACAAGTTGGCAAGTTGATAGATAGATAGATAGATAGATAGATAGATAGATAGATAGATAGATAGATAGATCTTCTGGTCTTTGCTGTTCACCAGTAAACAAACAACAAATACTCATGTATATAAGGCTAACATTCTGTGCTAGTAGCTTATCTTTCATTTATCTCAATTTTTCTCCTAAACTCTATATATACTCCTTTGTTATTCATCTAACCTTTGCTGTTACTCATTGAGCATGTTTACTTCTGTGTATCTTTCAATCTGCATTAATTGGTCATTAAAACTCTTCCTGTGCAATTTTGAGTAAGGCTCCAGATCTTCCAAAATAGAAAAACTTTAAAGAGAACAAATTAGATTTACCATCTTTGTCCACGGATGCTTTAAGGTTTCTTCTTAGAGTGACTTCATAGTGAGTCTCTCAGGAAATACATCACGGCTGTGCTACTGAGAATTGACTTTGCTTTGGTCTGGTCCATGGAGACCTTATTGCCTTGAAGAGCTAGCTGGTAACCAATAACAGCTTGCAGCAGGACCAGCGACAACTAGAGTTTAGAACACTTGAGCTTGTGCCTCTGTATGCCTTCCTGATACCTACATGGGTATATGCTGTTGGGATAATCTTGTTTGACATTCTTGAGAGTCTAGTCAGAGGAAAAAATATTTTAGTAGAGAAGTTTGTTTTTTTCCCATGGTTCTAAAAGTCTGGTGGCAGATTCTTCATTTTAGGTGTACTTATTATTTTCTTCAGATTTGATTTGACTTAAAAAAGAAAAGAAAAGAAAACAAACATGACTGAAACATCAGGTACCAAGGTAGTCTGCTGAATTTAGCAGAGACAAAGGATCACATTAAAAAAAATCACTGTTTTGTGATCTGGCAATGGGACAGAAGTTATCTCAGCCACAACAACTAACCTCAGTAAGTACAAAGCATTGAAACTTAGACGTGGATGTTTTAATCCAATTCCTCATGACTTTATGCCATATGAATATCATTTACTATACTTTTGTGATTTGGATGGGACCTTCCCTGTATGTTTCTTTTGTCTTATTGTTTTAGATAAAAATTGATTTTATAAGTTAATGTATAGACTCTTTGAAGACTAAAATTACACAATGTAGTTTCACTTTGTGCTGTTTTCAGATGTTTTACTCATATGAAAGGTATAAAACTCTAATTTATTACAAACTAAATTAGCAGTCCACAAGCCCAAAGTATGCCTCAGAACTCTTAAAGTCCTAAGCAGAATAGTGAGAGAACAAAAATTTCAGCCATGATTCTATGTTGATTATAGTAGTTATGCAAATGTAATTATAATTCTCTGTACAGAAAAGCATATTTGAGCAGAAAACACTGCAATGATCTTATTCAGAAGCTACTCTGATGAATACTTTTACTGTAAGGAAGAATTTGGTATATTTTAATAATTGTCAGGCAACCATTATGATTGTATTACTGTACTGTATAATTTTCTTGAATTGGATATGTCTCACACTTTGTATGAATTTAATTACCAAAGTAATGACAAACCTTAGTAAATATGCTAATTGTACACAATAGCAATTTTCTTCACAGATGCGTAGAATACTGGGCAGGGTTTCTCTGCATTTCTAAAGGAAGAAGAGTATACAGGGATTGTATAGGAAAGTGCAAAGGACAGCTTTTGTTGGCTAGGAGAGTCATTAAATTCAAGATGGGGTGCCTCTCTCCAGCAAAGATATTTCAGGCAAAATATTTTGTGTGTGTGTGTGTTTTGAGGCTCAGCACTACAGTGTCTCTAGCCCTCAGGAAACAATTTGGAGAGTTCCACCTTCAATGTTCATTCAGTAGGATCCTAGGCACTCTTCTCAATCTTGTATCTTTAGTAAAGCTTTCTGTACTCAATAGCCACAAGAATAACAAGAGTTATTCTTAGGAACTAAGGTCACTCTCTAGTCAAAGTACAAGCCATTTCTGGCTGTTGTCTGTCATACCATTCATATAGGTCTTAAACTTGTAATAACCATGGGAGAGCCCCAGCTAACCACTCACTTCTTTATAAAAAATTTGGGAAAATATAATAGTTGGAAAAAATAGCTGTAGGTTATCCACTGAGACCTTTGTAGGCTTTCTGACTAACTGTGATTTGCTTACTTGCAAAGATTTTTTATGTCATTAATAGTTTATAAAGAACAGCATCAGCTCTCGTGAAAATCTCATAATTAAAGCTGGCAACACCAACAGCAAACAAACACACTCACTCCCTAATGATGTTATGGCTCTTATTATATGGAGTAATCTTGTTGCTTTAGGACCAGAATGAGGCTGCTCCAGGCTGAAGCAGAATTCTGTTTACCATTTCTTGCATAAGCAGAACTCTGATGCTTTGCTCTTTGTATTGAATTATGACAGGCACTTCAGATTCCATAGGGCAAGACAATGCCAGGTAACCCAATTGACTATGCATGTTTTCTGTGGCGTTCAGTGTCTCATTCTGGACTCTTGTAGGGAGGAAACAAGCAAAGGAAGCAGGTCATTTGATTCTTCCTTGAAAGGGTTTCCAGGTCAGTGTGTTTCATCCATTCTTAACTCACATGCTTCCTGCATGCCTTTGAATTTGTTAATCATGACCCTTTCCACATTTAAGAAACAAACTCAGGTCACTGAATTACATTTTTTTATTTTCTTATTTTCTAACATTTTCTCTATTGCCTAAGTTATGTCTTTTCCATCATACTTATGATGGAGCCAAGGACTCTTGGTCAATGCATGTGTCATCCTAGTTCAACTTATTTAGAAAACTTGTGCTAATGGTGGCACACACTTTAACTTATTCACTGTTGAGGCAGAAACAGGAGAATTTCTGTGAGGTTAAGGCCAGCCTTGTCTGCACATGTGTTTGAGGCCACCCAGAGTGACATATTGGGACCCTATCTCAAAAGAAAAAAAAAAGAGGAAAGAGAAAACTAGTCATTGTGCTTGATTGGTGTTGCTTAAAACAGTGAATCTCCTTTTTGAAGTGTATCAATAGACTTGGCGAAATATAATCCATGATGTCAATTTCTGAATTTGTGATAATATTTCATAAGCTGTTGGTAATATTTTTACAGTTATACATGGAATAAATTCATTGGATTTTTGGTAGGCTCTTGGAGTGATCATCTAAACTTTACTACCAAGGTTAATTGGGATTGATAAAATGGCTAAATGGGTTAATGTACTTCTTTCATGCCTCATGGCATGGGTTCAGTCTCTAAGGAACACGAGATAGATGGAAAAAGCCAACTGGTAAATGTTGTCCTCTAAGTTCATATGTATGCTGTAGCACACATGCAATAGGTAAAATAAATGCAATAAAAAATTTAAGCTAGACTTGCTTAACTTGCTTAGGAAAAACATGAATCTGTTTGAATACTTCTGCTATTAATGCAAAATATCTGGAGCAGGATACTTTCTGAAGACATTCGTTTACTTTGTGGTTCTGAAGTTGAAGGGTCCTGGCATTGATTCTGTAGTAGTGAGGGACTCCTTGTTTGAGTCATGTGACATGTGGTATTATAGTAGAAGCACCTATATAAAAAAATTAGTCACCAGGCAAGGCAGAAGAGCAGGGACCAGTGTTTGCCACTATTGCTCATTGTAATAACCCACTCTTCCATGTGTGTACAAAATTTACACACATGGAAATTAAATCAATTTCTTCCAAAAGTTGTACTCTCTACCTTACAGAAACTTCTACCCCTGGCAGCCATCACCAGCTTTACCACAGTAAATACCTTCTGTCTATCACAAGAACTGTAGAAGGAAAAAGCCATATCCAAACCATAACACTAAATTTTCTTATTGTGTCATGGACAGCTAGAGTAACAGTTTCTAAAAAGAAAAGCTTCTGGGATAAACCAAAGGAGTCCAAGAATAGACAACCCTGTACATATTCATTACAGTGTCCTTCATGAAGGCTGTCCTGGTTTGAGTTTAGCATTTTAGATATAGAACAAAATATGCATGTGTTTTCTGTGTTTTTTTCACATCTATTCATTGCATGTTTAGAGTAGATTTCACCTTTTACCCCTTGATAATCCAAAAACTGCAATATGTAAGGGACTTTCAAGGTCAGTGATCTTGCTGGTTATCTAACACAGAAATTCTCATCAGGGGAGGTGAGATGGTTCAACAGGCAAAGATTAGCTGTCAAGTCGGAAACTAAGTTTGATCCTTGTGATCTACTCAGAAGAAGATAGAGCAAAGCAACAGAAACAAATTGTCATCTTACACACACACACACACACACACACAAAGAGACACACACACAGAGACACACACACACACACACACACACACACACACATGCACACCTGCATGCAAAGTATACATTTCTCAAATTCAAAAGAGAAAGAGAGAGAGAGGAACAAAGAAAAAAGAAAGGAAGGAATAAATTTTCTTTGATGTTTGTCATTGGTGTTTTCTTCCCCTCTGTGTTTTACTAAATTTATTGGAGCAGCTTAATCCATTTTAAACTGTCCTAATTATAAACAAGTTTTAGCTCTTCTTACATGTTTAACAAACTTTTATTGCATATCTATTACCCTCATTGTCTATGTTCTAAACAAAGGATAAAGTGAGATTTATCCTTGTAGAGAGCTTTTAAATAAGAATATATTTTACTATATGAATAATGGCTAAGTAAATTAGCATTATTTTTATCAACACAACAAGTATGCTACATGATCAAAAAGTCTAAAATTACATACTCAAAGTATTATTTCTGGGAAAAGATGTTTTTGATTTGTTTTTGAAGAAATGGTCATATCAATAGATGACATGTTGAACTTAAATCACCTCAGAAAGAGCAGAGGATCCACTCAGAGACTCACAGAACCACTGGCATGTGGTGGACACTAAGGAGGAACGTGTAGCAGAAGTGTTTAGGGACAGTAGGCAAAGGATGGAGAGCCTATTGAGGGGGTTGAGCTTGTTCTTCAATCTTTAGCTATTTTTAAGTCCAGGGTTAAATTAGAGTTATAGTTTGGAAGAATGACTTCATCAGCTGGATGCAGAATAGTCTGAGATGGGAGAGAAAGGAAGTGCAGCAATGGCATAATAATTACAGCAGAGCAAGAGGGAGGTAGTTGAAGTAAGAAGGTTAGAGAAGGTGGTGGATAGTCTCACTTTGGTTACTGTTGGTAGAATAGAAGGAGAAGGACACGGTAAGGAGCCATCACAAATAAGGGGGGGTAAGCTGAGGAGGCCTTGAGGATTGATTCATCCTGTGTAAGAACAATCCTAGTCACTGGTGATGCCTAAGATAAAGTGTAATTGCCCTGTCTTTATATGAGTATTTATTATGTAATTTCAACAACTCAGATTCTAGTAATAATATATGCAAGAAGTTCTCTACAGTAGAACATGGATTCTAAAAACACTGATGGATCCAAGAAATACTAACTCTAGATGGACAGAGTTATTAAAGGGTGGAAAGATAGCAGACAATTATCCTAGCCGGGGCTTTTTACTGAGCAAACGTAGAGACATCAGAAATCAATGTCAGATGTCTTGCTCAGTCACTCTCCATCTTACTGGGTGGTGGGGCAGCAGTGGACTCTCACTGAACTGAAGCTACTGAATTCAGCTAGAGTGGCAGGCCAATGAGCTACAGGAATTGTTCCTAGCTATATTGTTATAGGAGCATGTCTCTGAATCCAGCTTTTTAAAATCATTTTATTCATTTACATTTCAAATGTTATCTCTCTTCCCAGTTTCCCCTTCACAAACTGCACATCCACCCGTCCTCTCTTTTGATGCTATAAGGGTACTCCTCCACCCACTCACCTATTCCCACCTCACTGCTCTAGCATACCCCCCCTACACTGGGGCCTCAAGCTTCCACAGGACCAAGGGCCTCCCCTACCATTGATGTCAGACAAAACCATCCCCTGCTACATTTGTAGTTGGAACTATGGATCCCCTCCAAGTATACTCTGTTTGGTGGTTTAGTCTCTGGAAGGTCTGGGTTGTCTGGTTAGTTGATATTGTTCTTCCTACGGGGTTGCAATTCCCTTAAGCTCCTACTAGCTGAAGGGAATTGAAACCTACAGCTTCCCCTAGCTCTTCCATTGGGGTCCCCAGGCTCAGTCCAATGACTGGCTGTGAGTATCTGAATCTGTATTAATCAGGTGCTAGCAGAACCTCTCAGAGGACAGCCATACCAGGCTCCTGTCAGCAAGTGCTTCTTGGCATCATCAACAGTGTTGGGGTTTGGCATCTCCAGATGGGATGAATCCCTAGGTGGGGTGATCTTTAGATGGTCTTTGTGGGGAAAAAACTCACGTGAGGTGGGAGGCCTGAGGAGATCCGGAGGCGGGTCCCACAAGGGCCTGCAGCTGGGGTTCTGCTGCTCTTCCCACACTGCCAGCAGAAGGGTCCCACATGCATGAAGCCGCTGCAGGCTGGCAGCTGCAGTTCAAGGTTCCAAAGTTCCAAAGGCTGGCGGTGGTGCAGGCCCAATCGACATGTGGAGTCTTGTTTTCCAAAGCTTTTATTGTTCATGACGTGGTGAATAGGTGTAGATGGTATGCACTTTCCCCCACTAAAAGTCAGGGGGTCTCACCTTTTATAGGAAACGGGAAAAGGGGAGGGAATAACTTAATTAGCTATGCCCCCTCCCCGCCTTTAGACAACTCATTAATATTTAAATCTCTGGAGGTGGAGACCTCTACCTGTGTCCTACTGAAGGGTGCAGGTTAAATGGAGTTACCACATCCAAGGCCCAACAGGTCTTTCTTTCAGTCTCTGTTCCATTTTTTTGTCCCTGTCTTTTCTTCCGATAGGGACAATTCTGGGTTAAAATTTTTGAGATGGGTGGGTGGACCCATCACTCAGTTGTACACTCAGCTTTTTGTATGGGTGCAGGAGATCCAAACTCAGTTCCTCATGCTTGTATAGCAGGTACTTCACCAACTGAGCCCCTTCATCAGGCCCCTCAAACTGTTCTTTAAGGACCACAGAGTATCATACTAAACAAACTAGAATACAAGAAAATAAATAACTTTATGCAAGTGTTTAGGGCACCTTAAATGATGTGGACTTAAATTCTCTAATCAATTGGAAATTTTGAATTTGCTTTGTTTGATTCTTAGCAGTAATACTAAGTGATTTTTTTCTCTAGGGTTGAAATACTTGGGCATGGTGGTAAATGAACTCCTCTTAGATAGATAGATAGATAGATAGATAGATAGATAGATAGATAGATAGATAGATAGATAGATAGATAGACATGCATATATAGATTCAGAGAGAGATGGGTAGAGAGAGGAAAGAAAGAGTGAAATACAGGGAGAAAAATATTGGAATATAATAGATGATACTTGTGGTAATGTGACATCTGAAGGCTGTGGACGCCAATAAGGAGACTCTTACAACTGTGCTGACAGGCAGGGATAGTAATGGCTTGTAGAAAAGCAGTGAGTTGGTAGAAAAAAATGATTGAAACATATCACAGAGGTAAAGTGCTTGCTGTCCTCTCATTTATTAAGAAGCCTGGCATCAGTTTCTGAGAGTATATCTCTATGATGAGCTCTGCTTCCACAGTGTGCTTTGTCCCTGTTCTGCATAGTGCTCACTTCCCTTATATCCCCTTAAGTCTCCCACAGTCTTTTAGTAGAGGACAGCTGAATTTGGGGAATCATTTAATCTGGCTTTAGTATCTCCTTAATTTATTTCCAGCATGCTTTGGGTTAGTGACCATCTGTAGGGCAGTAGATTGTCCCAATGTGCTCTAAACTATGGTGTCTTCATTATTTCCCATCCAAACAATCATCTCATTAAGCTTCAATATGTGAACCGTGGAAATGGTTTTAAGGGCTTAGTGATGAGGTGAGCAATAGCCTTTAGCCTCCCTCATTACCATGATTTGTCTTAAGCTATATGCATATAATAGAGACTGAATGAATATGTACAATCTGTCACAGCGTTTGAGAGTGAAAGATGATAGAAAATCAGGATTTAACTTACTTTGACTAGACTATAATTAATTGTGCCAAATTGAATACCTTTTAAACACCACAAATAGTGTGTGATACCTCCACCTTTTGAGTATTGATTTGAGAGACAAAGGAGGGAAGAAAAGGAGAGCAAAGAAAGGACTGAATAATTCTATGGATATCCAGAGAGGGAAACCTAAATAAACAAAGTGAGATGTAATATTAGAGACCTACTTCTTCAGCCATGAAGTCTGGAGGGACAGAAAATCCTAGTATTGGTCTTCAAGAAACCACAACAGTTTCTATACAGAGAAAGAATCTGTACAGTCTGGTGAATCCCACACAGGTGGACACCACACTGTCCAGATAACTAACTCTTGCACATATTGTTTAGTGAATTCATTGAGTTGCAAACATTTAAAAAGCTTGAGGAGCATAGTAACTAGTTCATTGTAATTAAGAGTCCTTACCTCTCTGGGGATCTCCAATATACCTATTGAGGTTTGCCAGAATCCTACTTGAAGGTTGATGCTACTTGTCTTTCTTAAAATAAGCTTTGAGACACTGTGAATGATCCCTATCCATCCCTTTTACAAAGTTTCTTCCTTGCAAATCACTACCAGTTTCAACACTTTACACTCGCAATACTCTATGTCTAAGAAACATAGCATTTAAGACCCTGTGGCTTGACTTATACTTCAGAACAATGCTCAATATCACACTTACGTTTTATATTTATAGCTCTCCATGTGTAATTTATTGTCAAGAAATATTTCTAAGTAAAAAGGGTTGTCTTTTATGTTAAGGAGAATTAAATTACTACACATTCCAGATTGTGTCTTGAATATCTTTAAAGATTTTAACCTCATTCACATCCAGAAAAACATGCCCTCCTATATGTTTGTGACTCTCATGAAATACTGACAGTATGTGTTTAATTGTAATACAGAACTATCACTTAGAATTTGACTTGGAAATTTTAAAATATGAATATAAAACATAATAAATAACTTTGAAATTCACAGGAGACTTCAAGAAACTTGCTCAGTTAAACAAGACACAAAAGGCCCATTGTCTTTAAGAAGTTTTCCTGAGCCTATTTGTATCGAGTATTCTGCACACTGTTTTGAGTTTTTGCTTTGCAACTTCAAGAAACTTGCCAACAGATTTCATCAACTTTCAAATAAAGAGGAATGGATATAAGAGGAATTGAGAAGAAATATTATATTGACAAGATTAGACACACTCATTTCTTCTCACTGGTGAAATGTAGTAGACATCACAAATTTAAGAACTAACACAGTGTTTGAAGTAGCAAAAATTCGTGTTTAGCATTATGAATAGAGATACTTAACAGGAATAAGCAAATGTACAAATTGCCTTTTGTAATTATGTTCCAAAGTTGAAAGCAACTAGCTGTATAATCTTAACAAGCTGTCTTTATTCCTCAAGCCTCTGATCTCTCATGCATAAATTAAAACAAATTGGACAAGAATTAGAGTCCTGAAATGTGGGTTGTATCATGATTTTCGCCAATAGCTCATCCATGACTATGTGGATTTGGGGACTAGACAAAACCTGCTGAGAAGTCCAGGTTCTTGTGTCTCCCGAGGAAGAATTCGAGCACCACATATGTGTGTATAGTGGTCTAGATAGAGCTCATTTAAGAAGATTAAAAACAAATCACTTCTGAGACTAGAAATGCACTGGAGAGCTAAGACAGGATTCTCTAGACCATATATGTGTATCACACATCTTTTCTTCTGCATGCACTGTTTGTTCAGGCTAGCTGTCTTTTGCCAACATCATTCTCTAATATGTTAATCCTTTTTATTGAAAGAGAATTTATACAATATATTGTGATCATGGAGTCCCCCCCCACCTCCTTTCAGAACCTCCTTACCTCCTCACTGACCTCACTCTATTGCTCACCTCAAATAAACAGACAAATAAAAATATTAATTTGATAGCTCCTGTGCCTCCTCTCTGCTCCCTTCACAGTCACAAAGGTCAGTTGTGAGGTAGGACCATTTCTTCTACTGACTCAGATTTTAATGCAGCAGTCAAAAGGCCATGATTATTATACAGGATTTGACTAAAAGGATTAAAGCTGATTTTTTTCTATTCCTTCAAGATTGTTGTTGTAACACTAATTGTAATGAGGTTCATATTTAAATTGAAACATGCTGTAGCTACAGATGTTATAAAGAACTTTAGGCCATTTCAAGGTCTGCCTGGATTCCCAATTGCTCTCTAAATGATTTTGTAACATTACTATCTTGTAATTTATTCTGTCTTTGAACTTTATTTTTAGTTGTTATTTATCCTCATGCATTCCACCCCTCTGATATCTATAAGTACAGACGTGTATTAGCTCCTCTTTTTCATCTTAAATCATACTATCTACCATAAGCCAAGCCCAGACATCAACATATTCCTCTTCATTTCTGATTCTTCAGAAAGGCAGACAAACAAGGATAAAAGTAATGGAAGCTCCTCAAAAAGTCAGTAGATACAGGATGATTTTTTCCTATAATAATTTTGCATTTATAAATAAGTAGTTTCATCACCCATTCCCACTCTCAAAAGGCTTTCTTCAGTTCTGCCTTGTCATGAAAATTCAGAACTGGAATCTGAATCTGGAAAGTAAGTTCCCCTAACTGTCTAATATTCTTTCTGCTCAAAGCTCATCTGAGCTCAGAATTAGAGCTGATGTTCCTCATTATATTTCACTAAAGAGTTACATTTCCTTTCGCTGAACCAGGCCATTCCACCCTGGAGTTATCTCTGTGTCCACATTACTCAGTACAATTAGGTATCAGAAAAGTGATCTGAGAACTGAGAAAAGATGCCTTTTTTACATCTTCTCAAGGGAGATATGAACTTGATTTAGGGGGATAGTGATCGGTTTTGTATTGTGATGTTACATTCTACAGTGAATATTTCTTAAGGCTCGAGGAACATTTGTTGGTCATCCCCTGATGTACTGAAACAGAAAGTTAGCAAGACTTAGTCAAGTGCTTAGCTTAGATTGTGAGACATATGTCTTCCTTTCTGGAACTCAGGTTTCTCTTCAAACATCCATAGCTGTAAGCAAAATCTGTTTCCATAGTTTCCAGCATAAGACCTTTTTTACCAGTAGTAAGTATCTTAGCCTCTCACTTTGTCACGACTATTAGAAGCTTCCCACTGCAGTCTCCTAAGACTCTCTGGAGAGTGGGACCTAAAAAAGGAAGTGACGCTTGGGCTTTCCATACCATCCATAAGTCAGTCAGAGGTCCTACCTAAAATTAGATTGGAGGTTTTGAAAGACTTGGGTAACAAGAATTGTCAGCTGGCAACCACTCAAAGGCCAAACAACAATAGCATGTGTGGTATTAAAAGAAACATTGAGCACACACATAGTCACATACAAGCATGCAAAGCAAAAGTTCATACATAAGGTAGAAATAAGTGTTTTAAGAAATAGACATATTTAAATAGGGCTTGGAACATATAGGCCAATCTCATTTATATCTATTATGTTATTAATTTCTATATTAATCTGTTTAATAACTTCCACTATTATCTTTCTTATGTCATAGATGGTTAAACTGAGGGAGAGTTTAAGTGGCTTATTCAAAAGACACAACTAGCCATTAATAGAAGAGGAATATGTACAGTTAATAGACATCAGAGTCTCTTTGCACATTAACTGTCTCTATAATAATAGCTTGCTCTTTTACAGTATCCCTTAAGTGCTTTCCGTATTTTAATTCATTTAAGCCTCTGGTGATTATCAAATTTTAGCATGCATCCAGTTCATTACTTTAATTTTCAGACATACTGAAAGAGCTCATAAAATTTACACTTGAATATGATTGTCTTCCATGGAAGTAGTAATAACTACTATTTATTGAATAGTTATTTTGTTAAGCAATTTATAAATGTTATTCTATTTACCCTACAATTTCTCTATAAAATTCAGGTTGCCATTATGCTCTGTAACAAATAAAATAAAGAACTTAGAAATACTTGCCACTGTAGCCATGGTTTCTAACACGGAACTCAAATCCAAGTCACTTTGGCTCCAATATATGGGGTTGTGGATCTTGCAGTGATTGGAAAATGAGCCCAGCTTCACCATACTCCCTAGTAAAGTGCACTAACCTCCAGAGCTTGCCTTGTTATGAGAGGACATGACTGTGCTTTGACTTTGACCTCATCTGTCGAATTTCACAGCTGAGCAACTGGCAAGGTGACTAAGAAGTAGTGGGAACTGACTTCTGTGACTGACTTCTCTGCACTCCACCCCACGGTACATTCTGGCTTCAGAGTGCCCTGCTACCTGTTCTGTGCTCAGATTTTTGAGTAATATCCAGGCATTACTTGGTAGGAAGATCAGAAACTGTAAATACACATACTGTCATCATGGTTTTCATCATGTTAGCATCAGGGATTGAGAAAAATGTCTCTTGTTCTGTGGAATACCACCTAAAGGTTTTGGCTTCTTCTTATCTAATATTCAGAGAGGTTAGATACAGTGCAGCTTCTCACACACCTCATGTAGACTGCCAATCTTACCCTCCCACTTCCCTCTGAGCACCTTTGGTCGATTACATTAAGAATTCCATGTTGGTAAAGACTGATTTGGTTAAAGGGGTGTGGTAAGTAGCAGATGGGGTGGTGATTGAATTAGTAAAATGGCTATTGCTTCACATTAATCCAAATGCTTTCCTGATGTCAGCCTTCATTGATAAACTGACCTAAATATTTGAATCATCTCTGTCTTACACAGATGTTTAATAGAATCAGGGTTCTTGTTTTATTATTTCACAACTGCATAATAAATCCTATCTGCTATCAGAAGAGGAAAGCGCAATGTAAATTTAAATGAGCTGCCACATTGATTTTTGTGTTTGTCCAGCCTAAGCCTTGACTGGTTTACAGCTAGCATTTTATAACAGGCATCTTCTGGGTGCATTAGTTATTCTTATGCAACCAGAGCAGTTTAGCCACACAGAAAGATGCTTGGCCTTCTTGAATAAAAGGTGTAGATTACCAATTAGGTGGTGAGAATTCACTTTTATTTATCTTTTAAATTAAAAAAGTCTTCTTCAACAACCTCATTTATCATATTTCATTGTAGAATCCCATTTATTTTAAGATATTAAGAAATAAAGGTGTTATACTGAATAGTTTTTTAAACTATAGTCTGTCATTTATATTTCATTATAAATCAATGCCAGGGCCTTAATTAAAAGGTTTTATAGTATGAAGATGATGCACATTCAGGTTTGTGTGTGTGTGTTTGATTTAGTAGGTGCTGAGGTTAGGAAGAGAGAGTTAAGATGGGAAACAGATATGTATAGAATTAGGAGAAAATGTAGGGGGTCACTGAACATTGACAGTGTCATATTTTTAAATGTTGCTTCAATTTATGTTCATTTATATAATACATTAGCACAACAAAATCTGAAAATGTATGGAAAGGACTTTATAATTTTTAATTACTTTTTCTTTATACATTACACTTTATACTCGACAATAATTTAGATGAGCAAGGTCAAGGAAAACACATGTAGGAAAGACTTAGTCCTTCTTGAGGTACAATAGTTCATTTACATCAAATGAACAACAATGTTTAGAGACACAGCTTGAGAAGAGGCGGA
The DNA here is from genome assembly GCA_030674055.1 of Rhabdomys pumilio. Taxonomy (NCBI): domain Eukaryota; kingdom Metazoa; phylum Chordata; class Mammalia; order Rodentia; family Muridae; genus Rhabdomys; species Rhabdomys pumilio. The sequence continues at coordinate 74,468,721 of JANHMN010000010.1, forward strand.
AATTAAATTCTGCATGGGTCAGAGTGGGGAGATGTGCTTGGGTGGTAGGGCTAAATGATAGGCATATTGATAAAGAATGTACCTTGAGGAAAGCAAGTTTACAGTCTGTAAGTCTGTATGGTACATCCATAGAACAAGTTATGGAAAGAGGACCTTAAGTCTTTCCTCCGAGAACTTGGCTGTTAGTTTAGATGTAGTTCTTCAAAATTGGATTCTTAGCCAACAGGTTGATTTTTCGGTCCGTGAGATCATTCCCCTTGGTGTGCTCACAACATCACAATTTAGTTCCCTTTTCTGAAGTACCTGGAGTCTACAGAATTTGCATTTTAACAAGGTTAACTGTGGCAAATTGATCTTTAAGAAGAATTCTTGTAAAATTTCAGTATAGAATGTATACATTCCCTGGCTTTTGACAGAGTGGGAATAATACACTTAGATTAAGAACAAATCAAGGGACTGACTACTATGAGAAGAGAAAGAAAAGAGTCTACACTCATCATGCTAGGGAAAAATGACAGGGAATTGTGAAGTAATGAATTACATGAAACAAAGAAGGCTCTTTGTTAGTAGGCAGCATGGTAATTAATCCAGGTTGTCCACTGATGGAACTTAGAATCACGGAGGAAGCAAATATCCAGTACATTTGCATGGGATTTTAGACTTAGGTTAATTAAGGTGAGATAACTCACCCTAACACATGTGGGACACAGTACCTTAGACTGGAGTTCTGAAAAGAGAATAAAGGAGAAAAGTGAGCCCATACTTCTCTCTCTGCTTTGTGACTGTGATCACCATATGACCAGAGAACTGCCCCATGATCCTATTATGTTTTCCTTGTGAGGACAGAATGTAGCCTCTTCAACTGTAAGTCAAATTGACCCTTCTTCCTTAAATTGCTTAATACTTTATATCAAGCAATTTGTCACTGCAATGAGAAAGGTAACTAACATAGACAAAAAGCTAAATATACAGCCACAGTCCCTCATGAATCCCTGTGCAACAGGGATATGGAGTAATCATCACTCATTGAAATGAAGCCTATGTCATTAGATTTCTTTTTTTTAAAAAAAGGTTAAATTACATTCTATTTCCTTTGATTAAAAAGGAAAGAATAATGTATCTTGTATCTTAGGATGGTTTTCAGCAAACATTAGTTCATTTTACTTTTTTTCTTTTTTTATTGGATATTATATTTACATTTCAGATTTTATCCCCTTACTCCATTCCCCCCACCACCCAAGAACCCCCATCCCATCACCCCTTCTCCTGCTTCTATGAGGATGTGCCCCCACCTACCGCCCACTCCCACCTCCTCACCCTTGAAACACCCCACTCAGTGTTCAGCCTTCATGGGACCAACCAAGGATCTCCTTATCCACCTATGCCCAACAAGGCCATCTTCCCCTAAATATACAAATGGAGTCATGGGTCCCTCCTTATGTGCTCCCAGGCTGGTGGTTTAGACCCTGGGGAGCTCTGGTTGGTTGGTATTGTTGCTCTCCTCATGGGGCCACAAACCCTTTCAGCTCCTTCAATCTTCTTTCTAACTCCTCTATTGGGATCCCCTTGATCAGATCAATGGTTAGCTGTGAGCATCTGCATTTGAATATGTCAGAATCTGGTAGACCTCTAAGGAGACAGCTATTTCAGGCTCCTATCAGTATGCACTTCCTGACATCCATATCAGTATCTACCTTTGGTGACTGCACCTGGGATGGATACCCAGGTGGAATGGTATCCAGATGGACCCTCTTTCAGTTTCTGTCCCACATTTTGTCTCCATATTTACTCCCTTGAGTATTTTGTTACTCTTTCTAAGTAGAATCGAGGCATCCACATTTGTTCTTCCTTTGTCATGAGCTTCATGTGTTCTGTGAGTTGAATCTTGGCTATTTCACGCTTTTGGGCTAATATCCACTTATCAGTGAATAAGTACCATGTGTGTTCTTTTGTGATTGGGTTACCTCACTCAGGATGATAATTTCTAGTTGCATCCAGTCACCTAAGAATTTCTCAAATTCATTGTTTTTAATAGCTGAGTAATACTCCATTGTATAAATGTACCACATTATTTGTATCCATTCCTCTCTTGAAGGACATTTGGGTTCTTTCCAGCTTCTATATTTTGTAAATAAGGCTGTTATGAACATAGTGGAGCATATGTCCTTGTTATATGTTGGAGCATCTTCTGGGTATATGCCCAGGAGTGGTATACCTGGGTCTGCTATGTCCAATTTTCTGAGGAACCGCCAGGCTAATTTCCAGAGTGGTTGTACCAGCTTACAATTCCACCAATAATGGAGGAGTGTTCCTCTTTCTCCACATCCTTGTCAGAATCTACTATCACCGGAGTTTTTGATCTTAGCCATTCTGACTGATGTGAGGTAGTATCTTAGGGTTGATTTGATTTGCATTTACCTGATGACTAAGGATGTCGAGCATTTCTTAAGGTGCTTCTAGGCCATTTGAGTTTCCTCAGTTGAGAATTTTTTATTTAGCTCAGTACCCCATTTTCAAATAGGGTTATTTGATTGTGTGGAGTATAATTTCTTGAGTTCTTTGTATATATTGGATATTAGTCCTCTATTGGATATAGGGTTGGTAATGATCTTTACCCAATCTGTTGGTTGCCATTTTGTCCTACTGATAGTGTCCTTTGCCTTACAGAAGCTTTGCAGTTTTATGAGGTCCCATTTGTCAATTCTTGATCTTAGAAGATAAGCCATTGGTGTTCTGTTCAGGAACTTTCCCTCTGTTCCTAAGTATTTGAGGGTCTTCCCCACCATCTCTTCTATTAGTTTCAGTGTATCTGGTTTTATGTGAAGGTCCTTTATCCACTTAGATTTGAGCTTTGTACAAGGAGATAAGAATGGATTGATTTGCATCCTTCTAAATGCTGACCTCCAGTTGAACCAGCACCATTTGTTGAAAATGCTCTCCTTTTTCCACTGGATGGTTTTAGCTTGTCAAAGATCAAGTGACTATAGGTGTGTGGGTTCATTTTTGGATATTCAGTTCTATTCCATTGATCTTCCTGCCTGTCTCTGTACCAATACCATGCAGTTTTTATCACTATTACTCTGTAGTAGAGTTTGAGGTCAAGGATGGTGATTCCCCCAGAAGTTCTTTTATTGTTGAGAATAGTTCTCGCTATCCTGGGTTTTTTGTTGTTCCAAATGAATTTGAAAATTGCTCTTTCCATCTCTATGAAGAATTAATTAGAAATTTTGATGGGGATTGCATTGGATCTGTAGATTGCATTTGGCAAGATGGCCATTTTTACTAAATTAATCCTGCCAATCCTCGAGCATGGGAGATCTTTCCATCTTCTGAGACCTTCTTCAATTTCTTTCCTCGGAGACTTGAAGTTCTTGTCATACTTGTCATACTTTCACTTGCTTGGTTAGATTCACTTCAAGATATTTTTTATTATTTGTGACTTTTGTAAAGGGTGTCATTTATCTAATTCTTTCTCAGCCTGTTTATTTCTTGAGTAGAGGAAGGCTACTGATTTGTTTGGGTTGATTTTATATCCAGCCACTTTGCTGAAGTTGTTTATCAGGTTTAGGAGTTCTCTGGTGGAAGTTTTAGGGTCACTTAAGTATAGTATCATATCATCTGCAAATAGTGAAATTTTGACTTCTTCCTTTCCTATTTGTATCCCTTTGACTTCCTTTTGTTGTCTAACTGCTCTGGCTAGGAATTCCAGTACTATATTGAATAGGTAGGGTGAGAGTGGGCAGACTTGTCTAGTCCCTGATCTTAGTGGGATTGCTTCAAGTTTCTCTCCATTTAGTTTGATGTTGACTATTGGCTTGCTGTATATTGCTTTTGCTATGTTTAGGTATGGGCCTTGAATTCCTGATCTTTCCAAGGCTTTTAACATAAAAAGGAGTTGAATTTTGTCAAATGCTTTCGCAGCACCTAGTAAGAGGATCATGTGGTTTTTTTCTTTGAGTTTGTTTATATAATAGATTACATTGATGGATTTCCGAATATTGAACCATCCCTGCATTCCTGGGATAAAGCCTACTTGATCATGATGGATAATTGTTTTGATGTGTTGCTGGATTCAGTTTGCAAGAATTTTATTGAGTATTTTTGCATCAATATTCATAAGAGAGATTGGTCTGAAGTTCTCTTTCTTTGTTGGGTCTGCGTGAGGTTTAGGTATGAGCATAATTGTAGCTTCATACAACGAATTGGGCAGTGTTCCTTCTGTTTATATTCTGTGGAACAGTTTGAAGAGAATGGGTATTAGGACTTCCTTGAAGTTCTGATAGATTTCTGCACTAAAACCATCTGGTCCAGGACTTTTTTGGTGGGGAGACTTTTAATGACTTCATCTATTCCTTTAGGGGTTATGGGACTGTTTAGATGATTTATCTGCTCCTGATTTAATTTTGGTAACTGGTATCTGTCTAGAAAATTGTCCATTTCATCCAGATTTCCAATTTTGTTGAGTATAGGCCTTTGTTAGTAGGATCTGATGATTTTTTTAATTTTGTCAGTTTCTGTTGTTATGTCTCCCTTTTCAGTTCTGATTTTATTAATTTGAATACTGTCTCTGTGCCCTTTGGTTTGTCTGGCTAAGGGTTTATCTATCTTGTTGATTTTCTCATAGAACCAGCTCCTGGTTTTGATATTTTGTATAGTTTCTGTTTCCATGATCTGTCCATTGCTGAGAGTGGGGTTTGAAATCCTCCACTATTATTGTGTGAGGTGCAATGTATGCTTTGAGCTTTAGTAAATTTTCTTTTATGTTTGTGGGTACCCTTGAATTTGGGGCATAGATGTTCAGAATTGAGAGTACATCTTGGTAGATTTTTTCCTTTGATGAATATGAAGTGTCCTTCCTTATCTTTTTTGATTACTTTTGGTTGAAAATCAATTTTATTTGATATTAATATTGCTACTCCAACTTGTTTCTTGGGACCATTTGCTTGGAAGATTGTTTTCCATCCTTTTAATCTGAGATAGTGTCTGTCTTTTTCACAGAGACAAATTTCCGGTATGCAGCAAAATGCTGGGTCCTGTTTATGTATCCAGTGTGATAGTCTATGTCTTTTTATTGGAGAATTGAATCCATTGATGTTAAGAGATATTAAAGAAAAATAATTGCTGCTTCCTGTTATTTTTGTTGTTAGAGGTGGAATTATGTTTGTATAACTATCTTCTTTTAAGATTGTTGGAAGATTACTTCCCTGCTTTTTCTAGGTTGTAGTTTCTCTCCTTGTGTTGGAGTTTTCCATCAATTATCCTTTGTAGTGCTAGTTTTGTGGGAAGGTATTCTGTAAATTTGGTTTTGTCATGGAATATCTTTATTTCTCCATCAATATTAAATGAGAGTTTTGCTGGGTATAGTAGTCTGGGCTGGCATTTGTGTTCTCTTAGGGTCTGTATAATATGAGTCCAGGATCTTCTGGCTTTTATAGACTCTGGTGAGAAGTCTGGTGTAATTCTTATATGTCTGCCTTTATATGTTACTTGACCTTTTTCCCTTACTTCTTTTAGTAATTTTTCTTCATTTTGTACATTTGATGTTTTGATTATTATGTGATGAGACATATTTCTTTTCTGGTCTAGTCTATTTGGAGTTCTGTAGGATTCTTGTATATTCATGGACATCTCTTTCTTTAGGTTAGTGAAGTTTTCCTTTATAATTTTGTTGAAGGTATTTACTGGCCCTTTAAGTTGGGAATCTTTACCCTCATCTACATCTATTTTTCTTAGGTTTAGCCTTCTCATTGTGTCCTGAATTTCCTTGATGTTTTGGGTTAGGAGCTTTTTGCATTTTGCATTTTCTTTGACAATTGTGTCAACATTTTCCATGGTATCTTCTACACATGAGATTGTCTCTTCTATCTCTTGTATTCTGTTGGTGATGCTTGTGACGACAACTCCTGATCTCTTAAATAGGTTTTCTATCTCCAGGGTAGTCTCCCTTTGAGATTTCTTTATTGTTTCTACTTCTATTCTTAGATCCTGAATGGTTCTGTTTAATTCCTTCATCTGTTTGGTTATGTTTTCTTGCAATTCTTTAAGGGATTTTTGTGTTTCCATTTTAAGGGCTTCTACCTGTTTACCTGTGTTCTCCTGTACTTCTTTAAGCGAGTTATTTATGTCCTTCTTAAAGTCTTCTATCATAGTCATGAGAAGTGATTTTAATTCTGAATCCTGCTTTCCTGATGTGTTGGGGTGTCCAGAGCTTGCTATGGTGGGAGAACTGGATTCTGATGATGCCAAGTAGCTTTGGTTTCTGTTGTTTATGTTCTTGAGTGTGCCTTTTGCCATCTGGTTAACTCTAGTGCTACATGCACTCACTGTCTCTGACTGGAACCTGTCTTCCCAGTTTTCTTGTTTGTGTCAGAACTCCTCAAAGTCCAGATGTCTCTGTGATACTGTGATCCTGAGCTCTAGCTGCTCTGAGTGCAGTGGCTCCTTTAGGATGTGTCAGGATATGGTGTCTTCATGGGAGCAGATCAGCTAGGTGTCCACTGCTCTGGGTGCAGTGTCTCCTCTAGGATATCTCAGGATATGGTGTCTTCACGGGAGCAGACCAGCTAGGTGTCTGCCCCAGCCACAAGGACCAGGAAGGGGCAGAAGGGGAGTGGTATTCTGCAGGGGAGGGTTTTTGGTGCCTGGTGGATACTACATGCCCCCTGCTCCCAGTTGTAGCTCTAGGGCATATGGTAGTGGGTGAGTGTTTTTACCCTCTGCTCTGAGTGCAGTGGCTCCTCTATGATATCTTCATTTTACTTTTTAATTGTTACTTGAAGAAATAGTCTTCAATTTTCTCTTGGGCATCAAAAAACTAAATGTTCAAAACAATAGATTTTATTTTTTTAGTTCATTATGCATGTCATGTCATTTATACATGTGTGTGTGTTTCTGTATATATATATATATTAATATATATTTATATATATTATATATATTTGTGTGTGTATGTGTATATATATTAATATATATTTATATATAATATATATTTTTGTGTGTGTGTGTGTGTGTGTGTGTGTGTGCATGTTAGCTGCAAGAATTACAGATGGTAAAACTATGCTCATTTTTGCACAAATTCAGGGGTCACCAGTCACAAACTACCTGTTCAACTCAGGAAGACTCACTTATAGAACACTATGGGAATGCACTTCCTCAGAACTAAGTAGCACAAAACTTAAAGGGAAGGGAAACATCCAATCACTCTCTGTTCACAGACACAGAGACTGCTAAATCCCCCTGGCCTTTATTTTTATGGTTGTTCTGCATGGTTTTCATTTGGGTACAGAAAATAGAAACTGACGTACATTGCTTCCTCTGAAATTCCTGCCTGATGGCTAAACATCATGCACTCTGACTATGGAGGTCACTCTACTGCTGACCGGGCTATCCTTTGCAAAGTTACAGTAGCATTTTTGAAAATGCCTGAAGTTGTAGTAATCTGGGCCAACCCACATAGGCTGTTCCAGTTGTCCTTGCTGTGGGGGAGATTATCATGCATTATGTAGTGTCCCCATCACAAACACAAAAGTCCTTGTGTGAATCAGAGAGGGATGAGAGAGAAAGAGAAAGAGAGAGAGAGAATAATAACAAGGGAACCAAGGGTCAAAGTGAGTGTGTGTGTGTGTTTGTGTGTGTGTGTGTGTGTGTGTGTGTGTGAGAGAGAGAGAGAGAGAGAGAGAGAGAGAGAGAGAGAGAGAAAGAAAGAAGAGAGAATGAGAACAAGGGAACCAAGGGTCAAAGTATGTGTGTGTATGTGTGTGTCTGTGTGTGTGTGTGTGTGTGTGTGTTTGTGTGAGAGAGAAAGAGAGTGACAGAGACAGACAGAGAGAGACAGAGAAAATCAAAGTGATTTGAAGAAATAGCCATGTACTAGGCAACAGATCAAAATGTTGAAGCCTCTCTTGCTCTCTTATCTCTATGAAGTTACCACAGCACAGTCACCTGGCCTGTTCAGATATCAGACAAGCAGTACCCTCTAGTGACCTCCAATCTGCAGAAATGGATGCTAAGGACAAGCTGTAAGACAGGTCACAAACACTTTGAGGAGAATTAAAAAGCATATAACTTTAGAGGGGAGTAACGCTGTAGTTCTCTCCAATTATCTAACGCTTAGGAGAACATGTAGGCTTTGAACAGAATAGAGACAGGAGGCTTCTCCATGGTTCATCGTGCATTAGGCTGAATAAAATGAAGAAAGAACATTGCTTTTGACTTGCTAGTGCTCAGAAAACATGTGGGAAATGAAACTTATCATGATTGCAGAACTACTTCTCAGACCCCAGACCTGAGCCACATACTTCTCTTTAAAGATCCTTCCTTTTCTTTTGGGCTAACGAGATGGCTCAACAGTAAAGAGTACAATTACCCAGTTCAACATCAGGCATCTCACACCCATATGACACTCACTCAGTCCCAGGGAATCTGACACTGCTTTTGCAGGTATCTACATGTATGTGGTACAAATACTTGTACACAGGTACATACACAAATCAAAATTCATAAAGATTTTTAAAAGTTTTTTTCCATTACTCAATTCATCTAGAGTAGAGTACTTTATGATTTTCATAGTGATAATAACAAGCTAACAATGCCTTTGACATTCAATTGTAATATGAAATCACTTTTAAAAATATCTCTAAATGTGTTTATTCAGTTATCCATATATATATATATATATATTTCCAGTGCCAAAGGGTCTACTTAATGTGATGCTATAATAATAAACTTTACTAAGTCTTTCCAAGAGTCATATGACTTTGTTTCTATGCAAGGGGCAAGAATTTTTATTTTCTAATGCCCATTCAACATTAGAATCTGTGGGAAAAAACTGCGGGGAGTCCGGAAACAGGGACAGGACCTCCGCAGGCGGAGGGTCCCACATTCACACAACTGCAGTGGACAGGCCAGCGGCTACATCAGCAAGGTTCAGGGTTCCAAAGGCTGGGAACCTGGCGGTGGCAGGCCCAGGAGACATGTGGAGTCCAGTTTTCCAAAGCTTTTATTGTTCATGGTGGGTGAATGGGTGTAGATGGTGCGCAATCCCCGCTAAAAGCCAGGCTCCCCTGGCTTTTATAGGGAAGGGGAAGAGGGGACGGAATAATTTAGTTAGCTACGCCCCCTTTAGATCCCCCTTTAGATAACTCATTAATATTTAAATCTCTGGAGGTGGAGACCTCTACCTGTGTCCTAAGGTGATTGAGGGTGCAGGTTAAATGGAGTTACCTCATCCAAGGCCTGACAAGAATCTGTTGCCTAGTACATGGCTCTTTCTCTGAATCAATTTGACATCTGGTTCCCTTATTCTCTCTCTCTCTCTCTCTCTCTCTCACACACACACACACACACACACACACACACACACACACACACGTGGCTTCAAATCACTTTGACCTTTGCTTCCTTTGTGCTCTCCCCTCCCTTCCTCCTTCTCTCTCTTTCTCTCTCCTCTCTCTCTCTCTCTCTCTCTCTCTCTCTCTCTCTCTCTCTCTGATCTTTCTCTGTCACATGCAAGAACTTTTATGTTTGTGATGGGGACACCATATAATTCATGACAATCTCCCCAAGATATTTTATTTAGTTACAAATAGATAATCTTTCCTGGGCAAATTAATAAATTATAAAGTTTTTACAGATTAATACAGAGACACCTTTAGATAGGAATAGTTTAACCTAGTACACTCCAAATCCTAAGTCTATCTTTGTATTCCCAAGTGACTTTTAGTTCAGGTGAAGTGAGAAGTTTGTTGGCACATCTTTTTTTTTTTTTTTTTTTTTTTTTTTTGTCTTTTTATTTGCCTTTTCTTTTCCAGTCTTTGTTATGCAATTTCTTTCAAAGTAAAGTTCTTATACATTTTTTTGGAAGTCCAGAGATTCTTTATCTTTCCAGATATAATCAGCAACTTCTATTTCTATTATCTCTCTCTGAGATAATTCTCCTTGCTCCTAAGGAGTAATCCTTTTTGCTTCTAAAACATCACCAATCTTTGCTTCTTATGAGTCTTACAGATAAATTTGATGTAAAGCAGGAAAGAGTATGTCTGTCGGACCTTGGACAAGGTAACTCCATTTAATCTGCACCCTTCAGTCATGTAGGGCGTGATTAATATTAATGAGTTATCTAAAGGCCAGGGGGCATAGATAATTATGCTATTCCCTCCCCTTTCCTCCTCCCTATAAAAGCCTGGCTCCCCTGGCTTTTGTGGGGAGCCCAAACCATCTACACCCATTCACCATGCCATGAACAATAAAAGCTTTGGAAAGCTGAACTCCACATGTCTCCTGGGCCTGCTACTGCCAGGTTCCCAGCCTTTGGAACCTTGAACTGCAGCTGCTGGCCAGCCTGCAGCGACTGTGTGAATGTGGGACCTGCTGGGGGTGTGGGAAGCCCAGGCCTGGGATCCTGCCGCCTATACTTTTTGCAATGATATTGAATTCTTATGATAGAGATCAATGTTTTTCTGTTATCTAGACACAGTCTAGAAATTTACATGAAGAGCAGGATATTCTACTACTTTTTAAAACGTGGTTATATTTTAAAGATTTTTGTTTTCTCTCAGAAAAAAATATTTAAAACTCAAAAGAGGAAATAAACTTTCAACACCCCTATAATTACACATGACAATGTTATAAAAATTGAGATATTCAACTTTTCAAAGTCAAGGATGCTATTTTCTTTAACCATCCTTCCCATTTAGTTATTCTAATACAGCTAATTGTCAGAAATTATAAGTTCCCTTTCTCTCGTTTTTATTCTCTGTAGAGATGTTAGAATTCAGTTTCATGTCTTAACTCTGGAGGTTTGACAGCTGTTACCACCCTCTTCAATCACTGTAGAAAATGTGGTGCCTTATCTCTAAGAAATCTAAAGGTGTGAAGAAGATTGGAAAGAGTGATCATTTTTTCTGCCTTCCTCGGGTGTTTTCATGACACCCAGGAGTGTTTCCATCAGTCCTCTGAGCTGAATGAAATTATGAGAACTATGCCCAAGCCTGTCTATATTTCATTCTCTCACTGTATTGAACATGTGGCACTGGTGTGACAAAATCCTATTTCTTACACGTCGGTGATTTCTCCATGGTGCTATGAGCAAAGTGAAAGAAAATTGATAATGTGTTTATTAACTTCTAGAAATTCTCTTTCACCCTTCACCTTGCACAAATGAGAGAGCTTGGTACTTTGTGCTTATCGTGGTAGAACTGTTTTCAATGACAGTAAATAAACCTGAGTTGCCATAGCAGGGCTCCTTAGTGGCTGAGAGGTCACCTCTGACCTGAAGATGTCCAGACTCACACAATCTTTGCTTTTGTAAAGTCTTTGCCTTAACTGTGATGAGTTTATAGGACTCCAGGTTTCTGTAGTTAAGCTGTGGCTATGTGATCTGTGAGATGATAGTGTGTTTTTCAGCAATCCTTAGGGGTGTAGTTTAAAAATACTGTACCCTATAAAATCTAAGTGTATTCACGCAATAAGTAATTTTGGTTACAATGGCACTCTACCAGGTACCATGTTCCCTCTGGGTTTCTTAGCATTAAAAGTACTTCTTTATGGGTTTCTATGGACATGTAAAAACAAAGTCTCCTTAAAAGACTACTTTTGTCTCTTTACTGTTGATGTGACTTCAAACATAGCAAGAAAAAAATGAGAGATATTAAAAAAAAAAAA
>JANHMN010000010.1:74480391-74495391 GCA_030674055.1 Rhabdomys pumilio
CCCCCCAACATTGGGGTTACAGGTATTCAAGGTCATTTTATATTATTTTTTGAAACAGAAAAAAATACATGCAAACACACACACAAACACACATACACACATACAAACACACACACACACACACACACACACACACACACACACACACGTATATATACCTTGACTTGTGTAGACCAGTCTTGCCTAAAACTCACAAAAATTTGTCTGTCTCTATGTTTGTAGTTTTGGGTGTAAAGGTATAAATCACCAGACACAGTGGTCAGGGCTTCTTTTGTTAATTTGGGTCCTTGAAATTTGACATGGATTCCTCATGCTTGTATAACATGCTTTGTGACCCAATGAGCCATCTCTCCTGCCTCTACTTATACTTTCTTGCATTCTGAATTATTTAACTTCCTTTCTTGCCATGTGTATTCCCTTAGACCTTAGATTTCTGCTCCCTGGATTTTGTTAGAGTAGGTATATACTTTAATGTATGGACTGCCACATTTGTGGAATCACTGCCTAGCATCTGTTCCGATGACCTTATCTGACCTACAGACTGTTATGTGTCATCAAGGAACTATCTTTTGATATTGCATTTTATAAACACAAAAATTTTCAACATTTACTTTCTCCTTCAACTCTCTGATTTTCTTCCTTGTTCTTTTTTTAATATTACATGTAATATTGCTCCTGTAGCAATATTGTATAATAGCATAAATTAAATTTTTCAGTTTATATTATTTGTCTTCTTTCCAGCTATTATTTAAGAAAAGTCATCTGTTTTCTTGACCCTGAGTTAATCTGAATATTGTTCCTCTGAAAGCCTGCTTCTACAGGCTCTTAAAATAAACGTACCATTTCCTTATATCTCTTTTCTGTTGATGTCTTATATTAATAATGTTGATGGTAATTGTAATGCCTAATATCATGGGATTTGGGTTACGATTAGACAGGATTAGGTAAAAGTCCTTTCACATATAAACAAGTCAAACAAAGCAGGTCTTTAGTACACTAACATATTAAAGTAGTTATCAGAGATAAGCTCCTGTCTGACATCCATCAATAATCCCCTGAACTAGTGAAAGGAGTTGTCTCAAGAGCTCCACAATTAGCTACTACATTAGTTGCCCGGGAATTCAACTGTCCCTGAATATTTATATGTGAACATTTCTTATCAAATAGACCACCAACACACACACACACTAAAAAAAAAAAATAAATAAAACATTCCCACTGGAATTGCATCATCTTTAGTATTCAGATAGCTTTTTTTCCTAAAGATGCTGAAAAACAAACATGAAAAGCAATGTAACTTCTTGAACATGAGCAAATTAGAGCTTTTGTTAAGTGTTGGATAGATGTGAAGTGCTATGTGACTCCACGTGGTATTCCCAATGAAGAGGGCGTTGTGTGTTTAGTTATCAATTTCATCATTGTTCAAGTGTTACCTAGTTCTAATGTGCATCTACTTGTGTGACAGGCATTGGAGTGAAAACACATGTTGTTTTAGACCTTGATTTAAAAAAAAAAAGATTATTTGTCTTTCTACCTTAAAATCCACCATATGTTTTCTACTTTTTTCTTTTGCTTTTGATTTTCAAATCCTTCATCTAAGGCATTAAGATATGACCTGCTCCCCCCCACCCCTTTGGTATTTTGAGCACTAAAAGTGAATGTATTTAAGATAATTATTGTGATGCCTGAAATAATGTCAAGCACAAATGGCAGCTTTTCCTTTCTTCCAATTCCTTTCTATAACAGTAATATCCATGCTATTTTTTCTCCTTTACATAATGCTGTTACTTTTTCTGGCTGAAATGGATGGGCAACTGATGAAGCTGCGCAGGCCTCCTGATGGGAGCAGAGCATGTTGAAACTAGATCAGGGACAACCTCCTGAGTGGGAACACATGGAGCTCAATTACATTTAATTCCAGCCACACTGTCCTGCGTGGTTAGAATTGGAAGATAGCTCCATGCTGGTACAGTCAGGGTTGAGAATACAAAAGAAGAAAAGGCAGGTAATATAGGACAGCTGACAGAATCCTCTCTTTGGGCTGAAACCTTATGCTTCCACTGGTCACAGGCCATTGATATCCTTTTTACTTTAGGTTTGCTTGGTAAAGAAACTCAAATTCATAGATCATATCCATTCACGTTAGGATTGTGTTCTCAGTTGAACAGAATAATTTGTCCATAGTCATGGGTGAAATCTGGAAGTGTGATCTCAGTAATGATATTTAAGACCTTCAGTGAAAATAATGATCTATTTTTGGTGTGGAAGCTTCCTGGTCAATTTAATCCAATGAAAACAAATTTAGCTTCCTTCTTCCTCCAATGTATTTAGAAAATCCTCAGTAGTGAGGATAGTGTGACAAATCTCTTTGTTTTAAAGGATGGATAGCTGACTAAGCACTAGAAGACTTTGCAACTAAGTAAACCATTGTTTCACTGGACACAAAGAAAAGCCCCTTGCATGAAATTAGTCAGGATGTCTCTCTCTCTCTCTCTCTCTCTCTCTCTCTCTCTCTCTCTCTCTCTGCCTCTCTCTGCCTCTCTCTCTGTCTCTCTCTGTCTCTGTCTCTCTCTCTCCCTCTCTCTCTCTCTCTCTCTCTCTCTCTCTCTCTCTCTCCTCTCTCTCTCCTCTCTCTCTCTCTGCCTCTCTCTTCCTCTCTCTGTCTCTCTCTCTCTCTCTGTGTGTGTGTGTGTGTGTGTGTGTGCATCTGTAGGTCTGCAAGTCTGTATACATGCATGAATAATGCATGAATATGCATTGCGAGAGATCTTTTATAGTTTGAGGCAGTGGAGATGAGCTGTCAGCTTAACAACTGTAAACAGACTTTGATTGGACATCAGTTACATTTCCTAGACCGGGACTCAGATGTTTGAGTAATTACAGTGTCATTTGGGTGGAGTGAAGGCTAACCCTATGCTCATCTTTACTTTTAGTCCTTACATATAATTCTGTATCCACAGTTTAATGAAACTCACAGTTGGGAAGATTTAGAGAGATTGTTAATTAGGTAAACCTCTCTGACTACTCTAGTTGAGAGAAAGTACACTTTTGGTTTCTTGAAATGCAGGTTGTGCTTATAAAATTTAGGAACAGTCTCCAGATGGCTTCTTCTCCAGTTTCTGTTCCACACTTTGTCTTCATATTTGCTCCCTCAAATATTCAGTCCTTTCTAAGAAGGACTGAAGCACCCACACTTGTTCTTCCTTCTTCATGAGCTTCATGTGGTCTGTGAGTTGAATCTTGGCTATTTCAAGCTTCTGGGCTAATATCCAATTATCAGTGAGTGAATACCATGTGTGTTCTTTTGTGATTGGGTTACCTCACTCAGGAGGTAACCCAGTTTTCCAGTTCCATTCATTTGCCCAAGAATTTCAGGAACTCATTGTTTTTAATAGCTGAGTAATGCTCCATTGTGTAAATGTGGCACATTTTCTGTATCCATTCCTCTGTTGAAGGACATCTGGGTTCTTTCCAGCTTCTGGCTATTATAAATAAGGCTGCTATGAACATAGTGAAGCATATGTCCTTGTTATATGTTGGAGCATCTTCTGGGTATATGGCCAGGAGTGGCATAACTGGGTCGTCAGGTAATGCTATGTCCAATTTTCTGAGGAACTGCCAGACAGATTTCCAGAGTGCTTGTACCATCTTGCAATCCCACCAGCAATGGAGAAGTGTTCCTCTTTCTCCATATCCTTGCCAGCATCTACTATCACCTGAGTTTTTGAGCTTAGAAATTCTTACTGTTGTGAGGTGGAATCTCAGGGTTATTTTGATTTGCATTTCCCTGATGACTAAGGATGTTGATTACTTCTTTAGATGCTTCTTGGACATTCAAATTTTCTCAGTTGAGAATTCTTTGTTTAGCTCTGTACCTCCTTTTAATAGGGTTATTTGGTTGTCTGGAGTCTAATTTCTTGAGCTCTTTGTATATATTGGATATTAGCCCTCTATCGGATGTGGGATTGGTTAAGATCTTTACCCAATCTGTTGGTTGCCATTTTGTCCTATTGACAGTGTCCTTTGCCTTACAGAAGCTTTGCAGTTTTATGAGGTCCCATTTGTCAATTCTTAATGTTAAAGCATAAACCATTGGTGTTCTGTTCAGGAACTTTTTTTCTGTGCCCAAGTATTCAAGGTTCTTCCCCACCTTCTCTTCTCTTAGTTCCAGTGTATATGGTTTTATGTGGAGGTCCTTTTTCTACTTGGACTTGAGCTTTGTATAAGGAGATGAGGATGGGTCGATTTGCATTCTTCTACATGTTGTCCTCTAGTTGAACCAGCACCATTTGTTGAAAATGCTGTCCTTTTTCCACTGGACAGTTTTAGCTCCTTTGTCAAAGATCAAGTGACCATAGATGTATGGGTTCATTTCTGGGTCTTCAATTCCATTTCATTGATCTTCCTACCTGTCTTTGTACCAATACAATGCAATTTTTATCACTATTACTCTGTAGTACAGCTGGAGATCAGGGATGGTGATTCCTCCAGAAGTTCTTTTATTTTTGAGAATAGTTTTGGCTATCCTGTGTTTTTTGTTATTCCAAATGAATTTGAGAATTTCTTTTTCTAACTCTGTGAAGAATTGAGTTAGGATTTTAATGGGGATTGCATTGAATCTGTAGATTGCTTTTGGCACCTGAGTATTCAACCCATGTGCAGTCACCAAATGTAGACACTGATGTGGATTTCAGGAAGTACATGCTGACAGGAGCCTGATATAGCTGTCTCCTTAGAGGTCTGCCAGAGTCTGACATCTTCAGAAGCAGATGCTCACAGCTAACCACTAAACTGATCAAAGGATTCCCAGTAGAGGAGTTAGAGAGAAGACTGGAGGAGCTGAAAGGGTTTGCGGCCCCTTGAGGAGAGCAACAATACCAACCAACCAGAGCTCCCAGAGTCTAAATCACCAGCTTGGGAGCACATAGGGAGGGACCCATGACTCCAACTGTATATGTAGGGGACGATAGCCTTGTCAGCATAGGTGGAAAAGGAGATTCTTGGTCCCATGAAGGCTAGACGCCTTCATGGGGGGGTGGAATTCAAGTGTGGGGAGGTGGAAGTGGGGGGTATGTGGGGGTACATCCTCATAGATGCAGGAGGAGGGGGGATGGTATAGGGTGTTTCTGGGTGTGGGATGCTGGGGTAAGGGGGTAATTTCTAAAATGTAAATAATATATCTAATATAAAATAAAATAAAATTTAGGAATGTAACAAATACAAAATAGGTTTTAAAATACTCATTTGAATAATTCTCTAGAATAAATTTAAATTTGATGGCAAAAGGTCTTTTACAAGCATTACTATTCATTAGGGAAAATTTGCTACAATTACTATGCAATTTTGAGTGGTTTTCCAGTATGCTATTTTGAGAAAAGATCAAAGAATTTCTATTGAACTGATCTCATTAACCGTTAGGAATAAAAATATGTATATTGAACAAGCTGCATTTTTTCATTAAATAAGTAATCTCAATCATTTAAAGGAATATATCATTTATTAGCCAGTATTTTTGAGCCTGATTAGAAGATAATTTTGTTCTTCATTTAAATGTGAGTTATTTATTATGTAATTATTCAAAAGTGAGTTTAATTAGCCAATAATAGCCAACACATTGCTGTTAAAATGGAGAATTTTGAGCTATAGCCAGAAACATAGAATAAAAACGTTCCCTTTTCAGGAATGTTAGAGCATCTCCTGTATCACAAGGCACAGTCAGTGTAGAGGCCAAGCATCACGAAGGATGGGTAGCTCAGTTTGTCCTGAGAATGTATTACTAGCATTCAATATCCTGGGCTGAGGCTATTTTTTGTTTGGCTGAGTTTTTCATTTTTACCATATGTAAATTTAAATCCCCAGGATCTAGGGTAAAAGTAAATAGAATATGGTTATAATAGAAGAAAGGACATAAACTGTTCTTAATCTCCTTCATTCCTTCTTTCCTTCCTGCTTTCCCTGGCTGTCTGCCAACCTCTCTCTCACTTCCCTGGGCTAGGCTTAGTCTGCAGCCCCCCTCTCTCACCCTTGGCAACTGTACTACTTCTAAGCTGAACCATGCCCCTTATCATTCACACTTTTCTAAACTGGTATGTTGGAATGAAATTTATATTAAAGGACCTTAAACTTCAAGAAAATCTTATTTCACGCTATTGTAATGAGGAAGTGTTAGAATTCTGCCTGAGTTCAGAATTTATGGGGGTGCAATGCAAGGAGGCAGAGTTTTTAACAGAAAAGATGCAAATATTGGGAGTGGGGTGATTGTTTGGGGTCAATGGTTTCAGCCAAAAGAAATTTCTCTTTCTCAAACCTTAGCTAGGTTAAAACATGGGGCTTCTTCCCTCCCCTACTCCCTGAGCCTTCCCAGAGGAAATTGGAAAATGAAGGCATTACCTCCTTTGGTGTTTACATTATGAAATGATGGTTCCCAGGTCCTTCATTTAAATAGACTGGGGTCTTAAAACTGGAGAGAGGCTCTAAAAATATTTATACGTCAAACAACCAGAGAAAGCATTTAAAATTACAAGTGGTCTGTAGAAAGAAATGTTAGAAATCAGAGCACAGGGGAAAACCTGTCCGGTGTTGAGTCAACCAAAGTAAATTGCCCAAGTTTCCCTTCACCAAAGTTAGGTCAGTACCTAGGGTAGAACTGAAAAATTAGAGACCACTCTTAGTTTCTAGTCTCATTAATAGAAGAATCATACAGAGAAGAAAGCTCGGGGTTAATTTTATTAATTTTTAAAAGAGGCAGGAGAATCAGACAGTCCAGGACAACCTCAACTGCAGAGTAAACTCAAGCTGACAGGGGTTACAGGAGACATTGTCAAAAAAAAATATAAAAGTGTCAACCAACACATGAATAGCTGCTTGTATAGTTACGATATACACTAATATTAGCTTTGGTTACACTTGAAAATACTATATATGCATATACATGCTGATACAGGGATGTACTACACTAAATAATAATTCATGTTTGCTAAGGGCCACAGAATAAGTTTTTAAGCACCCTATATAAGTCTAACATAAAAGCACCAGTAATTTGTTTTAATCACTTTATCAAAAAATGATAAAATTGCCACACACTTTTCCTGAAGTATTCCATGTATCTTATTGTGGTTTGGAAGGAGAAAATGCCATGCATCTCCACACTAAAAACTCACCAACCATGAAAGGAGAAATATAATATATACAGAAAATACAGTCTGAGTCTGTGTCTCCTGAAAATCTAAATCCCTAGAAGAAACAAGCTGTGTTCTATTGTAATTTATCAAATCCCTATTTTGATAACAAGGTTTGTTTCCTGTGGAGTATCATGGTACCTTATTAATTTCATTTCCTCAGTTGTTATGAGGGGTAAGCCAACATATTCTGAATTTTGCTCCACGGGGTATTCTGCCTCCATGAAGAGCCAATATGCTTTCTTGTCATCAGCTCATATGCTTTTAAGAGCAGCAAATGTTACCTTTGGCACCAGCTTGCAAGTCTCATCTCTACACACTGACATGTTAAAGAGGTCACTGTCATCATTATTAGATCAGTCACACACTATTATACAAGCCTGATAGTGGTAACAAAACAAGAATTGCTACGATAAATTGTCCAGGTTTAAAGAGAGAGAGAGAGAGAGAGAGAGAGAGAGAGAGAGAGAGAGAGAGAAAGAGAGAGGTGTTTAAAATACTGCCTGCCACAACAATCAAACACATTAGAAAACAATAATAAATATTTTTTAAACAAGAAAGACAAGTATGAATTAGCTATATCTGAAAGTGCTAGAAGCTTTTGTTTCATTGAGTGAACCTGAGAAACCTGGTTAACTGAGTTCAACTCTGAGTTCATCCCCCTGATGTGCAATCAAAAGCTGATCACTGTTCCATTGCAGCTGACCTTTAGTGCCTGCAAAATGCCATGGATAATATTCAATGTTATTTATTATTGCACTGATAATAAGACTGAGACTCTACCGCCGGGCGGTGGTGGCACACGCCTTTAATCCCAGCACTTGGGAGGCAGAGGCAGGCGGATTTCTGAGTTCCAGGCCAGCCTGGTCTACAGAGTGAGTTCCAGGACAGCCAAGGCTACTCAGAGAAACCCTGTCTCGAAAAACAAACAAACAAAAAAGACTGAGACTCTGAAGGGCTCATTGTAGTCTGCTCCATGTAAATATTGATAAAAATATTATTGTTATTAGTATTAGCAAATAGGGAATATATAAACAAATAACAAATAAGTAAAAAAAAAATAGCAAATAAGGAGTAAATCATATAACCAATGGAAATAAAGCTACTTTCCCAACCTAAAGGAAATGTTAGTAGTGGGCATTTTAGCATCTAGCAAGGTGTTTTCATAAAATTATGAATGGTTTACCACTATACAGCTCTTGATTAAGAACCACTACAACTCAGTAAGAGAAGTGTCTGCACCTCAGCTTGATACTGTTCTGGTACAATGGGGAAAATGTATACATTGCCAACTATTCTTATGTTGGGAAGAAAAGGAACCTAGGGTTTTGCCCTAAAGAGATATTGAGACAAACAATAATTATTCTTTCCTTCTTTTTCTTCCTAATATATTCAGAGATACAGCAAGCTTTATTGGTCGTCTCCACCTACCCAAGATCCAATCCCTGCCACTGTAATGGATTCCTTATTTGACATACTTTTCTAGCCTAGTCCTTATAGGCCTCCCTATAATACACTGGAGATGTCATTTAGTTTTTTACCTAGCTATTATACTTTAACCAAAAATGAATATGACAATTTCCCAATAAAAGAAAATTGAGCCAACACAGTAACTCTGTGACTACAATATATAGAGATGCCATCTGTCCCCCAAGGTGAATACACCTAGTTCTAAATCAGGAGAGCAACATTCTACTCTAGTACTCAGAAAGCTAGGGGCTTAAAGGAATGTTCTATAGACACACTAGGCAGTAAGTTGGACACCTCAGACTCTGCATGCACTCACAAGACTGTTCCCTGAATTTCACCCAGGTCAGGAGATAAAAGAGAGGGGAAAGTTTTAAAAATAAACCCTAGATACCAATCAAAAGAGTTCTTACTTCCCAGAGAGTAGGTCCCACCAGATAGTAAGCCAAAGCATAGTCATAGATAATTGTTTTCTTAATCTCTATAGACTATCACAATAAAAATATGAAAGACAGAGTAGTTCACTCTCATAATAATGGTCAAAGAATACTGATCCATTAAAGATAGAATGTTTCTCAGTTAAATACTCATGCCCCACATAGAGTGCTACAATTACTAGTTTAAAGCAACACAGCCACAATATGGAAGGCCATTTTGGCACCTAACTTCACAGAGCCTCAAATCACAGAAGGGAAGTACTCAAACCAAACTACCCCCACACAGAGACTGTCTCTAATCACCACTACTACAGCTAAGCGAACCATACAGTACTGTCTACTACAGACTGCCTAGTTGTTTGGACAGCTGTTGAAGTAGTCACTTTTGTAAGAAAGACACAGAGAAAATAATTAGACCATTGTGCTTTTATAAAGACCTTTGATCACTTCACAGCAGTTGACCGTTTGCTGTCTTACCTACTCTGAGTCTCACAATGACCCTTGGTGCTATACAATTCAAGTGTTGCCATCATGTTCTGAGGAAGAAGTGTAGAATTGGCGAAGGGTAATGTGTTGGCCACTACTATTTTACCAAGTTAAGCACATGTTTCAGACTGGAAATTAATACTTAATACTTAATTATCTTACCTAATCTGCATTATATATGAACCATTCAGAGGTCATGCAAAACTCCAGCAGCAAAGGACAGGTAGACCCTGGGAGGGGAAGGGAATGTGACTAGGAGAGGCAGTAGCACACAATCACAATTGCTTAGGGCAGGTGCCTGCTGCTATGTGTAACAACTGCTCAAGTACAAAATGACAACAGATTACTCTGCAATCGTGTGTGTAGATGCATTAAACAGAAGGAAGTGTAATAGTCACAAACCTCGGGCTTAGGAAGCCTAAATTACCTAAGCTCTTTGAAACTATTTCCTTTCCTTTAATGCCCATAGCTGCAGAACTCTGGCATGTGGGAAATAAATCCGATAATATGTATAGAGAACACCGCAGAGAGCCTCGTTAGCAATAACTAGGAAAGGCAAAAGTTGTTTGCTTAGTAAAATCAGAAAATAAATTTAGATTTTACAGTGAATCAAGCATGATTGGAGCTGCATCCAGCTTCCACTAATGATTACGTAGTATTAGAAATATCTACCATGGATGCTTTTGGGGTAGAAGATAAGAGGTTTTTGCTATTACTGCTTATTTATGTAAAAGCACATCTGAGGTTTAGGCCATGGAGTTTTTTCAAAATCCTGCCTTTACTTTTAAAAATCATGTAAAACAACATGTCAGCTGTCATCTTCCATCAGGAAGCTAGGAGGAGTGCCAGAATATCCCACACATCCGAGCACATGTGCTCACATCCACAGTGAACTATGCTCTATCTGTTATCATGGAGCCCTGTGTCTACCTATGGCCAGGTTCTTTGTACATTCCTGCCTTGTGATTTGTGGGATTCTTTGGTGTTTGCATGAGATACATGATGATTTCTAGGTCCCGGTATTTCTGGGTATTGTAGAAGGAGAAATCATTTTGCTATGAAAAAGTAAAGAAGATACCAGAAATAAATAGCATTATCTGGATCTTAATAGCTAGGTCCTGTCCCTTTGTACTTTTGCAATGTAATTCATCTTGATGAAAATCATATTTAAATACTCCAGGCACCTGAACTTGAAAACTGTTGTGCTCAGCTGCCATGTGCCATTTGTTCTACCTGAGAGTTAAGGATTTTTAGTCCAGCAGCACCTGCTTAGCACTGTCATTCCAGCAGCAACAGATCTAAGAAGGACTCTGAAAACTTTCACAATTGCTCAGCTGCCTTGATAACCATAACTCATAGTGTGCTATCAACTATTTATTCACAACCCTCTACATGGTGCATGCTGTCATTGTAAATGAGAAACCCAAATGGATAAATGAACTTGCTAACTTGACT
The DNA here is from genome assembly GCA_030674055.1 of Rhabdomys pumilio. Lineage (NCBI taxonomy): Eukaryota > Metazoa > Chordata > Mammalia > Rodentia > Muridae > Rhabdomys > Rhabdomys pumilio. The sequence continues at coordinate 74,491,415 of JANHMN010000010.1, forward strand.
GCCTTTGAATAACTGAGTGACCTCAGACACTAAAATTCAGCAGTGTATTAGGAAGTATAGACAAAGCAATGTGATGTTTATATTAATGAATATTGATCCCAGTTTTTCCAACTATCTACTTTCATGTTACATAGTATGGAAAGTGGAGGTTATGGACGTATAGAAGGAAAAGTATACTTTCCTAAAAAGCTTTCTTAATGAATGTGTGTACATGTGTGTGTGTATAATGGATGTGTGGATGTGTGCACACCACAGCACACATAGAGAGATCAAAGACAACTTTGTGTACTTACTTCTTTCTTTCCTGGTACATGGATTCATGCATGCCAAGCGCATTACTTACTGACCCATCTTGAAGTCTGTATGCCATGTTAGAAAGCCTCCAGTGCTTGTAATCTCAGTACTCAGGAAGTTGGAGCAAAAGATCATGACTTCAAGGGCAGTTTGAGATACTGAGTGAGTTCCAAGACATCCAGAGTCTCCATGTTTGCATACATACTTACAAGCACATGTGCATGCACACACACACACACACACACACACACACACACATGTGCTCACCCACAAAAATACACTCACTCAGACTAACAAACATACACACATGCACACATACACACAAATATACTCACACTGACTAGCGTACAAGCATACTCACACACAAGCACACACTCACACAGATTCACATACATACAAAAACACACAGACTCACACACAGATTCACACATAGACACATACACACACATTCATAGTAAGATTCTCTCAGAAGAATATGGAAATCTCCAATATTAGTGCCAGTGCTTTGCCTACTTGCTTAACTCCATCCCTTAAAACTTTGAAATGAAAAATTTTTCACAGTTCCTTAACAGTAGTATTTGCCATACGCCACTCCTAATCATTGGCCAACTTACAACAATCTCTTTCCATAATCTGTTAGAAAACTTACATCCTTTTCAGCAGGTGTGTTCAATCTGCAGTAGATTTGGAAAGTAGAGAAAATGCTAAGAAATAGAGTAGCAGAAAACAATCACCAAAGAACATATAAGTTAGTCTGAAATGGGTGACGTCTAATGAAAATGCAACATTTCATTAAAAGTTCAGCACACTACAAACTCTGCAGTATAAGGAATGATACATTCTTGAGATTGTTCATTTACTTTGAATTTCATAAATATTCTTGGATTCCGTCCTGTAAGAAATGGAAGTCACTGGCAGTACCACTGACCTCCTCAACTCTGTTACCTGTGTGTATTCTGGCTATTCATCTAAAGGCTTGTTTGCATTTCATCCATCAGTGTGTGTTCCTTTGTATTTTAGAGGTATTTCCTCCTGTTTTATCATAGGTTCTACGAATATTGTTCTCTCTTTTCTCTTGCACTTTTACCTTGTTAGTGATGACACACATGTTGTGCTTTATATTTACGACTGGCTCCACCATCTATAATGATATGCTTTAGTTCACTTTCAAACAGCTGCTCACATTCCCAAATTCAAGGTTCTGCAGCAACTCTGATCAGTTCCTTTTCTACAAAGCAAAATCTTTCCTTCCTCCAGATGATTCTATCTGTGCTGTTACTACTTCAAAATTATATATTCAAGTATGTAACTTTGTGTTTTGATGATGGGGCAGGAGAATGAGCACAAGAGTGCAGATTCATATAGATTCCAGAAGGGGGCATAGAATTCTGTGGAGCTGTATAGCTAGGGAGCAGTTGTGAGCTACATGAGCAGTACATGTTCCTGTGCTCTAATCCCAACGTTGCTTCTTAGTAGAAAACTTCTCTGACTTTTTGTTTTGTTTCGCTGTTTGCTGGCTTGTTTTTGTTTTGTTTTGTTTTTCCTTCCTTTGAGACACAGGAAAGGTCTGAAACTTGCTATATAGCTCTGGCTAGGCTCCAAACAACAGAGATCTGTCTTCAGGTTTTCCAGGTTCTGAAGTTAAAAGAATGTGTTTCTATTCGTTTTTAAAACTCAGAAACCACTTTTACATTCCTGCATGGCACCTGTAGTTATTTTTTTTTACCATAATTCTCCTGTCTTGGTTATATAAGACTTAAAATGTTGGTTGTATACCTACTTGCCTTACTATATATCAAAGTTTATTAAGGGATCCATCAAAGACATTTGGTTACTTGCTATCACAACATGTCCTTGGAACTTAACTATAGATTACTATATATAATTGCACCTAGAGCAGGGGGTGGTGCGATTCTTAGAGTACACTTCATGAAAAATAAATACTTACTATTTATACAGAAAGAAAGAAAAGGAGTCTATGGGCAATAGATAAGTAGAACTTTCTTTAACATGTGGGGACTTGGGAATAGCAATAAAGCTATGACTGTACCTGCCTCAGTAATAAATGCAAAGTTGAGTAGGCAGCTGTGAGTGAAACACCAAGGATCATGAGAAGCTAGATTTTCTTGTATGTTCATACACTACACCATGATGTTTTCAAGTGTTTTTATATAATTAAATGGATTTAATTGCCATATGAAGATTCTATAAGAGTGCTGATGGTTGAAATTATGGACATATAGTTTATAAATACAGCAACATAAAAATGCCTTGATCCTATGGTCTTCCCTATATAAGATGAAAAAAAAGTATGTTTTTGTGTATATTCCTCTTACATGTAAGAAAAGCCATAAAGGGTATAGTCTTTCACTGGTCTGTCTTTCTCCTGAGAAGCCAATTGAGGCAGCACTCTTCCTTAGTGGTGACTATCATAAAAGCATACAACAAGCTCTATGTCTACCATCCTCATTCGTATAAACCCTGGCTTTCAAGAGAAGATAATAATTCTCTTGATCTCAGAACAGTGCCCCCTAAACCTTCCTTTAAACATGGGATTTGACAGTTTGAAAAAGAGCAGAGAAAAATATCAGATATCCCAATCAGATTACAGTGTTGTCTTGATCCCGTATTCTTTTTGCATCTCTAACTCACTAAGGACACTCAAAAATCATCCTGCATTCCCTTTCCTCCTATTCACATGAGAGAAGTGAGCTGCAGAAGACATAAGACATAGTGGGTGCTGGTGGACAGACAAACGAGAGGGATTTGAAATGCAGAACAGCTATCATTTCTCACAAAACTCCAGCATACGTTGAAATTCTACATACTGTGTATATTACTGTGCCTTTTGTGCTGCAAATGTGGTGTCTAAGTCTGCCTTCTTTAGATGCATCACATCAAGAGGGCTTATGTTAGCCTATGTTATGACAAAGGATAAAAATGAGAAAAATAATAGCCCCTTTAGTTGTTGTTATACATAGGAGACAAAAAAATTGTACTAATCTCAATTGGCAAGCACCCCAGGAGCCTACAGTTCCAATTTTCTTTTCACAGTATTAATGAAACTGGGTGTGGAAAAAGTCAAACCTTCCCCATAAATCTGAAACCATTTTCAAGGCCTGTCTCAAAATATAATACACAGAATGGAGAAATCTAAAACACAGTATGGAGATCTGGTCCAGTGAGTTTATTTTAGACAGCTGATTTTCCTAAATGGGGTAGAGATAGAAATGCGATTGTAATTACTTTATGTTAGATCTGTGATAAAATGAAGAAGACTACTAAAAGATTCTTTACAAAATAGTCCAATCTATAAATCTTGCCAACAGTCTTTTTTTTTTCAAGGATCGTTGCAGGATAAAATAGCCACCTAATAATTCTAGTTAACAAAATGATATACATAGAATAGTCTGGGGTTTTGTGATCTTATACAAGCTCTTCCACTTCCAAAATATATAGCTCACATTCTATTTTTTATCATTGATGTGCTTTACTCTTTATTATTCTTTAGGACTAGCAATGTCTTACACTTGTCTTTCTTAAAGCTCAAACGCTGAGTGTTCACTGTCATCAGTCTATAGAGAGGTACATGCTCCATCTTGGATGTAACAGGGTCATGCTTGATGATGAAACTATATATTAATAGTGTATATTGGTGAAATAAAACCAGCCTGAAAACTACA
>JANHMN010000010.1:74499072-74569859 GCA_030674055.1 Rhabdomys pumilio
TCTTCCTCCTCCTCCTCCTCCTCCTCCTCCTCCTCCTCCTCTTTTTTCTTCTCCTTGTCATTGTCATTGTCGTCATCATCAACATCATCATTTGGATTTTGGAAACAGGGTTTCTCTGTGTAGACATAGCTGTCCCCGAGATGTGCATACCTCTGCATCCTTAGTGTGGGATCAAAGGCTAATGCCAATACTGCCTAGCTTTCATTTGTTCTTTCTTTTCTTAATATATATTTCTGTCACATGCTGTGACAAAGAGAAAAAGAATGGATAAAAGTGAAGCTCATTCACATGGCTTTTACAGGAGCTCAAAAAAAGAGTATTACTGATCATTATAACCATTAGAAATGTTGCATTTTGTGTTTATTATGAAGTGTGAAAAATGCAAAATTCATCAGCCCATGCAATATATGGATTAATTATACATTCCTCTGATTAAATCATTTTTCTTATATTGTCTGTCTTAAGTGGTTAACATATGGTTGCCCTTCTACTTGGTGTATTTTTGGAGTACATTATATAATAGAGAATTTACCCTCAGTGTCATTCAAACATTTTCTACACTCAAATTAATACGAAATGTACTCAGATTTTTTCAGTGAACATTAAAATACAGCATTAGTGATGATCTTTTTAATTCACAAATGTATTTAAAGTTATTTAGCCAGTTATTGTACATTTATAGGGGAGAGATTTCTCATTAACATATAAATTACTTTGACAATATAATAAAAGTTAATGGATGTATCATTTATCCTTAAGAAAGATTTAAGACATAAGAGAAGTAATTATTGTTTAATCAAGCAAACATAGAAACAGCTATATAGTCCAAGCAGCTTTATAACAATACCTATTTTAATGTCTGTTATTTTTTAATGTAAATAAAAGGGATGAGAAGATTTTTTTTCATTGAATTTCAATTTTAGTTTTTTTGGAGAATGTTTTTTATGTTATTTTAGAATTATGATATTTAGAATTTTTTAAAGTGGGTTAGGCAGAGCTATTTTTAGCTCTCATGTGACTTAAGCATTTTGGCTGGTGTTGCAGAATGGGAAAGTACATTTACTAGACAGGAGATGCTTATCAAATGCTTATCGGGCAAAATTCCTAGTTTGCTTGTATCTTTGTGATCTCCTTCTCGAGTGAGCACATACCTGTTTTGAGCTCTGCTTGCACAGTTGTTCTAAAGCTATCTCAGATACATTTGAGAAAAAATGAGACTAATGTTCTAGTATGACAACATCTACTGCCAGTCCCTACTGTGCACACTCACATGCTTTGTTAGCACATTGAATTGAAGCCTTTAATCCCATTAAAGCCCTGAAGTTGTAATATAATAAGCTAAATGATTAGGATTCTACCTCATTATCCATTCATTTCCTTCTGGAAAAGTAAGGTTATTGTGAATATGTGTTTTAGCATTCCTTCATCAGGTACAGAATAAAATGATTTAGGTAACATTTAAGTACAATTACCTTTTCAGCTCTTGAGACACCATGATAAAAGAACACTGTGCCAAAGGCACATACAGAAAGTTGTCATTTAGGTAAAGTTAGCAGCTGAGCTAATTGGCACACTTTGGCAAAGATGACTGTATTTAAAGAGAAAGTGCCACCTTTGATTTGCCTGGTACTGACAGAGTTACTGCAGTAGGCTTTTGAGGGGAAATTAATTTCCTGTCATCAAACAGTGTGGATTATAGTCTTTGTTTCTTTCCACCTTGGCCACAGAAACAACTCGGAGGCTTTTTAGACAGCATTACAAGGCCTTTTGTAAAGTAGTGGCACAATCGTAGCTCAGAATGCTTTCCCCTACTCTGTTCTGTCGATGTAGAGCTGAGCTCCTTGCTTCTTTGAGGCTCAGAACCACAGCTTCATAAGCAATTATATTGATGAGGCGTTATTTGATGAAGAAAAAAAAACTAACAGCAAAAGCCCTATATTTATACAGAAGAAATCTTAGTGATGTTTGAAAATATAGTTTCTCTCTTTATAGTTTTTATTACATTGTGCGTGTGTGTGTGTGTGTGTGTGTGTGTGTGTGTGTGTGTGTGTGTATGTGTGTGTGTAAGCTCATGTATGTGATAATGAGTTTATGGAGGTTAAAGGACAACTTGTAAAAGTGAGTTCCTCCCTTCTATCAAGTGTGATCTGGAGATTGAACACAGGTCGTTAGACTTAGCTGCATGTCTATCTTTGAAGAAATCTTTCCCCGCTGTAAAGTGGGTTTTCAAAGCAGGGCTTTGTGCATTAGTAAATGTTGCTGAGCAATTACAGGTACCATTGTAGAAACATGCACACTCAAATATGTATGTACAGAAATATGTTCAATATATTTTTTGGAAATGAGATTGCTTAAAAGCAGTGTGCACACTTCTGAAAGTTACAGCATTCTTAACCCACTACAACAGAAAAGTAATCTTTTATTTTCCCCTCTGTAGGATAAGGTAAACAATGGAGAATCAAAGAAAAGAAACAAGAAGTGAAAAGCTCTAGAGAAAATGGTTCAGGGTCAAGGACAGACAGGCATTTTTTGCTGGCTTGCATGCTTTGGAGGCAGGAAGCACAAAGCAGTCCCTTGTTCTCATATTCATAGTACTACATCTCAAGAGTTTCCTTTGTGTTCTGTGGGCAACTTTAGCATCCTCCTAGGACTGGGAGAGGACATCAAACATCCTATAGTTCATTACTTGTACTCAAGGGAGGACTTTCCCTCTACTTAGAGAAGGTTGGGTAAGGGCTTTGTAACCAACAGACCAGCCAAGTGTTCTACTATTGCCTCTTTTATTACCATTAGTTATATTATTAAATTTGTCTCAAAATCAAACTTGAAAGGTTACATTTCCACATGCTTTCCCAAAGCTGCTAAATGCTGGCATTTATTGCAGGCATGGACCACCATACACAATTAAAGTACAGTGTGAGGATTACTAGCTCACTGCCAATGAATAGACACATGTATCCTTACTAGACAAATGAATTTTCAACAGTAAAGGAAGAGGTCTGTTTTGTTTATAATCATGTTTCTACAATTATACTTTATAATGCAGGCAATGAGGGCTAGACACATGTTCTGTGCTTTAGAACATGTACTATAATGAAAGGATCTGAGTTTGGTTCCTAGTACTCTGGTCAACTGTTTCACAACTCCTTGTTATCCCACCTCCATGGGATCTAATACTTCTGGTGTCTACCATAACCACACTCAGATACACACACACATAACTAAAAATAAAATTTAAGAAACATACAACTGGACTATTCAGAGATGTTTGTATTATTTTACTGCTTGGAATCATGTACATCACAAAGTGGAATGAATTCTAAAGATGATACTTGTTTAGCAGTCCTGATGAGTCTAGAAGCCTCATCAAGTTCCCTCAACATGACTGTCTAATGTGGGGTTTCTGATGTCTCACTGATATTAAAATGGTACTGTAGAACTCACTGGAGCTGTGGTGTTAACTAAATTCATCTGTCAGAAGGATGGAAATACAGGTGGCAATATTTGTCTCCCTCTGAACTTGGATTGAGTCCCTACAATGTAGTGGCCATGAGAGGGAGAACACTTTATTTAGTGATGTAACACTTTCTCTAAAGCAGTGGGTATTGTTTCATCAGTCTCTGAAATGGATGCTTAAGTTAACATGTTTGCTGGCATAGAGAAAACTCAATAATCATTTTGTTCTCATCCTGTTTCCTACAGCTAACCCTACCCGAGTGGGAGGCCGTGAACCATACCCAGGCTCTGCAGAAGTGATCCGGGAGTCCAGCAGTACCACTGGCATGGTGGTGGGGATTGTGGCGGCAGCTGCTCTGTGCATCCTCATCCTCCTCTATGCCATGTACAAGTACAGAAACCGGGATGAAGGGTCATACCATGTGGATGAGAGTCGAAACTACATCAGTAACTCAGCACAGTCCAATGGGGCTGTGGTCAAGGAGAAGCAGCCCAGCAGTGCGAAGAGCGCCAACAAAAACAAGAAGAACAAGGATAAGGAGTATTATGTCTGATCTCAAGATTCGAAAAGGACACTTGTATAGAAATAGTCTTCATTTTATCTGAGACATAATATAAACTTATTTACTTTCCTTTTTATGAAGCACATACAAAAGAAGACAGGGAATGCGATCAGGAGGGAAAACTCTTTTTAAACAAACAAACAAGTATCTCATGCTCTTGTTTCTCAAAAAAATACACAAAAAAATGAAAGAGAGAAGAAAGAAAGGGAAATACTAAAACGAGCAAACAAACAACAGGGGCCAATAAAATTCCCTAACATCCGCAGTGTTTTCATTCACTCTGCCTGTCTTTATGTTGCTGGAACATTCTAAAAGACGGTGAGGACCGCACGCATTCATAAAGCAAAGGAGTATTACATCGAGGCACAACATAAAACCAACACAAAACACAACACACACAAAGAAGCTACCTATGATCCTGGATTCAGCCAAAGTGCTAGTGCTTTCCTGAGGAGCCAGTCAGTGGGAGAGCCAGAGAAGAACGTCTTCTTGTGGGACCATCTGCAGATTACAAGGAGTTGGTCAGCTGGAGCAACTGGAACAGGGGTTGGAACTTGCATTTGAGATAAAGTGCTGGCTTTTTTTTGAAGACTTATGCAGGAATGCATTAAAAAGCCCCTTTCTGTTTGTGAGAGAATAATAATTAAATAAAAGTATGGAGGCCTTATTTTCAAAAATAAGAAATATAAGGCACATTTTCACACTAAAATTTCAAAACAAAAATGAGAGGGCATAGTTGCAATCATTGGGAAATTTTCATGCACGCTTACTATGTTATTACATATGTTTATATAAACCCATCTCTGTGTGCTTTCTGGACTGTGATAAGTGACGTTTTATAGCCTGTTGTATAGAAAATGCAAAATATATCTCTGCTCTTCAGCCACTTTTGGTAAATTCAATGTTATAAGTGTTGCTAAGTATAAGGAGTTTTATGACATTGGAGCAACAATTATTTCAGACAGATTTTTTTGCCACCATTATAAATTGCCACAATTACTTACTTTTTTAAACAAAAATTACAGTGTAGTGTTTATTCTAAGAAAGATATGTATGAATGTATATAAAAAAAGATTCAGCTCCTTTTTTCTTACATATATAGCCTTCATTCTGTTGCATTATTAAGTTTTAGTATTTGTATGAAAGGTGTGAATTAGAAGGTGAAACATATATCTAAGTATCATATAAACTTTTCTCTTTCCCAAATACTCATATATGTTTAACATTCATGCATACACACACACACACACACACACACACACACACACACACACGGCGGGAGAGAGAGAGAGAGAGAGAGAGAGAGAGAGAGAGAGAGAGAGAGGCAGCCATCAAATATGATAAAATATCAAAACACAGAAATGCTGACAAATGGAAAGTGTGAAGGAAGACAGTTGTGCCAAGGTATTATAACAAATGGGTGACTTGCTTCATTGAGATTCTGATTCCAGGAAACCTTGAGTTCTTAGTCCCTAGTAAAATGAAACCTTTTTTTTTTTTTTTTTTTTTTTTTTTTAATAAAAAAAGAACCATCACCATACATGGCTGCATAAATACGCTTCACGCTACAGGCATTACATAAACAATGTTGGTAAACTCTGGCTGCTGCAGTGGAAAACTTTTTCCCATAAAATTATATACATTCTCTGAACATGGTGTGTGTGATTAGCTTTATGGCAAGTAAGCATTTTCTCAACTAAAAAAGTATTCTCAGTAATTTTTGATTCTGTATTACTACCCCTTTAAATCATTCTATATGTTGACTATTGACTAAATTTTAACTTTTCTGATTTTACATCTATATACTTAAACATAGTTTTAGTTTAACATACACTGTGTAGTAGTGAAGTATAGATTACACACTTGTTTTGCATATTGTTTCAATGATGTTCATAGCAATAAATTATCAATGTGAGAAAACAATTTTGACGTTGGAGGGTGATACCTCTGTAAAAATTGATCACAACATAAACATCTAAAAGAATGATACTAGGTTTCATAAAAGAGCAAGATACCATTACAATCAGCTTTAATCAGCAAGGCAAAAAATGTTAAACATCTTTTGTAGTACTTTAGTTGATGAAAAACATGCCAAGAAGTGGCCTGGATTTCAGACATAACACTACCTTAGAAATAAGTATATATCATAACAAATCACAATGAGGTACAGCTGCCAGGAAATTGTGTAAGAAGTCTTAAAAGCAGTTCATCACCTGAAAAGTAGATGTCATGAACTTAAAATTCAATGCCCATTTCTTCTGTTTCAAGTCTTCATATATTTTTAATTTGCCAGGTTAAAAGATCTCACAAGTCTTTTCCCCGACCCCTCTCATTCAGTCTTACTCAGGGAAAGCCAGAGAAATAAAAATGAACATAAAACCACCAATTTACAGCTTAATACACACACACACACACACACACACACACACACACACACTAACCTATTGTATCTATTTAACTCAAACTAATTTCATCTGGACAGATTCTAAAAGAAGATGGAAGAATTCATTGACTTGTAGCTTTTTAAATGGTCTCCCTGGAGCTTTGCTGTTTATAATTGATTTCAGTGTTTCTTCACAGCAAGAATGTCAAAATTCCACACATTCATATAAAATGATAGTGCTGGTAAAAACATATATCTAATTTTACTGATCTACACAAAACTTAGCAGGTTTTCCCCCTGAATGGAGAAAGAAAAGAGAGGACTGTGAATTTTTGAAGGAAAAAGACTTGAATCCAACCCAAGTATCTTTATACTAAACATATCAGGTTCCGTGTGTCACTTGCTACTCACAGAAGTTTTCACATTACCTGGCATAAAGTGACTACATCTCTTGATTGTAACTTTTCTGATGAGTATGCTTCTTTTTTTAATCCATGTAATGTGTTGCCTTTAAAAACAAAAACGATGACTACAATATTGTGTGAGGTGGTTCATCCCTAAGAAGTCAATGGAAGGTCACTTCAATCATGCTCTTCTAGTGTTTCGAGTGACTGAGTATCTAAAGGGTTTGTTTTGTTTTGTTTTTCTGTTGCAAGGCCAATTTATCCATTATTGGAAATGCTAAGCAAGTGGAATTTACTGTTTTGTTAATAAAATATTTCTTAATACAACTGTGGTTTATTGACTTTAAAAATTGCACATAACACCACTTTGCCACTGAATAGAGCAGTGAGGAAGACAGTATTTGAAAGGAAATCTTATCCCCAGACACACACACAGGAAATGATGATGTCACGCCCCTTTCTGCATTTTACTACTCAGACAGTCCCTCTGTTTGTACACTTCAGATGAAGGTACTCCATGTAGCTCTCATGGAAAATTACAGAACTAGCAGGGAATAATATGAATATATGCTTATATCATAAATACACACTCTCTGTAAATTGCAATGGAATTAAAGTTAAATACACCTGTAAGTAACTAAAGAATGTCTCATTAGCTATGATTTTCCTATTCTCTCTCTGTCTGTCTCTCTCTCTCTGTGTCTCTCTCTCTCTGTCTCTTTCTCTCCCCTCCCTCCTTCTCTCTCTCTCTCTCTCTCTCTCTCTCTCTCTCTCTCTCTCTCTTTCTCCTGAACTAAGAATAATATCAGAGTTATAAGGTGGTCATGATACTATGAATTAATGTGTCTAGTACAAGTAAATGCACAGGAAAGATGATAACTACAATAGTATTTCTTGTAGGAATTAAAGCCTTATAAAAACAAAAACATCAAGATGTTTATTTGAAAAACACACAAAATGAAAAAAGACAAAAAATCTTTACCAAACCCTGACATACATATAAACAGACATACAATTTCTATATAAAGGTTATGCTCAATTTTTGTAAAGCAAAGCATTGTTGTGGCAACCATATAACCCATCACTAACTTTCAGTCCAACAGCTGGTAATTACAAAAGACCTTGGATCTCTTGGAACAACTTCCCAGTAACAAAATCATGACACATTTTTTTTTCCATTTTCATAAGAATGAATTTCAACATTACTACTTTGGTAGTTACTAATATATTCTTACAAAGATTTGTATCATTTCTTTCTTAATATTAATCTACAAGTTTGTTGTGTATAGGAGAAACAATTTATATCTCCTTAATGTTTAAATTAAGGACTATGTCATTTAACTTACTTTAAAATTGTAGAGCATTTCAAAGATTATAACTATAAAGGCTACAATAAGTACATAACCTGTTCTACATTCATTAGATTTGCTGTGGAAAAATAGCTTGACAAAGAAAGTTAAAAGGAAAAGAGGCATATTTCAGGTTTCCATTCAGGTTACAGTCCATCATTGAGGAGAAGTCAAAACAAGAATTCAAGTAGCTAGTCACATCAAATCCACAATCAGAAGCAATGAGAAATAAACATGCATACATAGTTTTTATTTGCTTGTTTTCTCTTAGCCAGCTTTCTCTTATCCACTGTTCAATGATCTGTTGCATGGTGAATAGTGTCATCCACAATGGAGTGAGTCATCCTATATCAATGAATAATCAATACAATCCCAATGCCCTACAGATTAGACCACAGTCCAACCAAATCTAGATAATTGCTTATTGATACTCTCTTCCTAAATAATACTAGTTTTTGTCAAGTTTACAGTGAAAGCTAATCAGGACACAAACCAAGAACTCTTGAATTCTTGTGGGGAACCTAGGAAACTCAATTATAGGCATCAAGGGTTACAACACACTTGTGCATATTAAAATATATTTCTAATTATATACAATCTAAAATAGGTAATTATATTACTGGGAAAAATACATAGATTAAGTCTATAAAGTTTTCAAAAAACTGAACCTCTAAAAAAATAAGGAATCACTAAAACAGATGTTGGATATAGACAAAATTTTTATAAGATATATGTTGAAGATAAATGTTGCAGGGAGGTTAGAAATGCATCAGGGAGATCACTAACTTTAAGAGTGCACATCTGTGGTGCAAAGGAAGTATTATTCTTAATAACTATACATTAACTTCTCTGGATATTAATCTTGCTTCATTATTTACACGTTGGGTCTTCTCATAGTTATGAACACTACTGTATGCATGCTTTCTCATCCCACATACATCCAGCTTTCAGAGCAAATTAATATTCATTTAGAGATAAACTTTTCCAAGACTTGGAACATTCAATTTAGCAACCTGAAGATGGGCTACACATATCTAATATGTAGAAAGCTCCTATACATATAAAGCATTCGTCTTTTAACACTTGGAGGTCGCTGCTATCCTAAAATAGCAGATAGAGTATGAAGAACACCTAAGACACCACCAAATAGCTACTTATATTTCAGAATAAAGGAGAAAACTACTGTTTGGATGATTTCCAGACAGGTGGCACCTTTGATCTCTTTCTGATTCATTTTCATTCCTCAAGGTCACTTAGTTGTTCTAAATCTGCTTCGACTGTGATTGCCTTGTGATTGTGCTAAGTACTCCTTTTTTGAATGTAGTCTGTCCAAACAATACAGCAATTTGAGGGGACAAACAAGAATATTCAAGAGGCCGGGCGGTGGTGGCACATGCCTTTAATCCCAGCACTTGGGAGGCAGAGGCAAGTGGATTTCTGAGTTCAAGGCCAGCCTGGTCTACAGAGTGAGTTCCAGGACAGACAGGATTACACAGAGAAACCCTATCTCTGGAAAAAAAAAAAAAAAAAAAAAGAATATTCAAGAGTTCAAGAGGCTTCTAGTGTCCTCCATCTGCATTCCACTCTCAGGGAAAAAAATGGTAAGGGTTTCTCCACTGAGCAAAACATATTGAACAGTAAAAACCAGAAACTTTGTAAAAGATGAGATATTGATAGTATCAATATAACATTGCAGAAACAAGCTCGGTCGAATAGTAACTGTTAACGACAATGTTCTGTGTTAAATTAAAATATCTCAATAGTAATTTTCTACTAACACAAAATTTACGATGAATCTGGGCCTAAAGTCTAAGCTTAAAAATTACTAGCTGTAATACAAAAGTTGATACAAAATTTAGTCAGCTGAGAAAGAGTTAAACGGATCAGCCTGCAGGATTTTGAAGTTAGAAACAACAACCACAACCAAACCAAACCAAACCAAACCAAACCAAACCAAACCAAACCAAACCAAACAAACAAACAAACAAACCAAAAGGGCTAGAGAGATGGCTCAGTGGTTCAGAACACTGACTGCTCTTCAGGGAGTCTCTGAGTTCAATTCCTAGCAACCACATGGTGTCTCACAACCATCTCTAGTGGGATCTGATGCCCTCTTCTGGTGTGTCCGAAGATAGCACAGTGTAATCATATACATAAAATAAATAAATAAATCCTTAAAAAGAAACAAAACTAAACTGAAACAACAACACCAAAACAAAAACAACAAAAAATAATTTGCATGTTTTACACAGAGTATTTGATTAAAACAGAAACGTTGCTTAACTGTTTGATAGGTAGAACATGCTACTCAGTATGACTATCATTGTTGATTTAAGATTAAAATTATTTTAAGGTATATATTTATATTTCTACCAGTAAAGACAATTCTGTGGCACCCCAGACCAAACATTCTTTTTCCAGCCATGTCTACAAGAATAATGTTTCTTTGCCATGCTGTTCATTCTGCTAGTGAATAACTATGCTTACTTATTCACAGCTTTGCATGACAGTGTGCCTTGTTTCTTAGTGCTCTTTGTACCACACAGAACACCCCTCTCTCCAACGTTAGCCTTTTCAATTCTATCAGCTTTCACTCAATCTTGGTTGGGCCTTCTCTTTCTCAACCATAAGATTATGGTTTGCATTTTATTAAAACTATAGAAATTCTAAACTTATTGAATTATTTTACGTTATTCCAAACCACATTTTTACAGTTAGTAAGATGGCTTAAAGAGGAAAAACAAAACAAAACATTTCCTAAAAAGCCTGAAAGTTTAAGTTCCATCTCTGGAATCTGCATTGTAGGAGAAAAACCACCCCCTCCTGCCCCACTTCTACCTCCTGGAAGCTGTCTTCTTACCTCCATATTCAGGGCATTATGTGTATGCATATGTATACAATCGATATGCAAACGTGAAGCGAGGAGGGTGGGACAGAGAGCCCAGCAGGCCTAAACTTTATAAAAAGCACTACAGACAAATAAAGGCATCCTTTTGTTTGTTAAAATTTATATTTTCTCAGAAACACAAGCACCCAACTAAATTCTGACCAACAGCAACCTTTGTTGTTTTTGTTGCCAGTTTTTCCCAAACCAAGATAGTTTTTATTTTTACTTTTTTTGAAATTGGATATTTTATTTATTTACATTTCAAATGTTATCCCCTTTCTCAGTTTCCCCTCTGCAAACCCCCTATCCTATTCCTCCTTACCTGCTTCTATGAGGGTGCTCCCCCACCCACCTAGTCTAGATGCTTAGACCTATACTTGGGTCCCAAATAGATGAGTGTAGTTTCAGCCAACTGAAGAAATGACTTTCAATAGAGTATAAACTGTGTCTAAACTATCTTTTCTGGTAGGACCCCCATAACAATGAAAACAAAAATGATGGAATTGTAGATACATTTCTACAGTGTGCAGATACTTCTGCTTCCAGGGGCTTTTGACAATATCTGGATAAGAACTAAGGTTATGTATCTGATACAGATTAGGCATTGTCATAGTAACTTGTAGTAAACAAATTAACAAACAGTTACTTTTGTCTGAAATGTCAACACTGTGTGATGCAGCGGTTATCCATCATATCTGTGAACTGGCTAGTCTAAGGCCTATAACCTTGCCAATACTTTCAGTAGAATCTCAGCATTTACCAGAAAATTCTAAGAAAACCATTTGAGATCAGGAATAAATTCTTCTCAGTTTGTCTGTGACTTTAATGAGTAAAAGAATTAGCTAAATTGGTAATGCTGTTTGCTAATCAATACTATTTTAAAAAAATAAAGTATTCATAGGGTTTGTATTTTTGAAAAGACTATTTTGATTTTAATTTTAAGCTTATCACTGTAGTGATTTAAAATTTTCTGTGAAGTTTACTTGTGACATCAGGAAAGAAAGGTCTTTTTGGTTCCTTGGACTTTCCACCTTTCTTCCTAAAAACATTAAAATAATCTGTATAGCTTCCCATGTTGTGTAGAATGTAATTGATCTTTGCAAGAGTAGAATGCCCTCAAAAAAGGAGTGTGGAAGTCATTTGTTTTTTGACTACCTTGAAGATCTATTCTCACTGGTACTTGATTGCTTGAAGCTTAATTCAAAAGACTTAGGTGTAAGCTTGGACTGTTTGATTTATCCGAGGTGCTCAGTGTGCACTTGAGTGTTTTGCCTTGTTTTCAGAAGGCCACTGTCGTATAGTTTGGATCTTGAGTGGGCGGCCAATGCACATCTTATGGCTTTGGTCCCTTGGACGATGGTAGCATTTCCTAGAGAACGGGTTTTAAAGAAGGGAGTTGGATTATTGACAGGAAGAATTTGGAGTGCTGAGTCCTTCATTTCTTTCTCTCTTGCTTCCACAATCCTAGCTGCAAATAAATGGGCAGCTTTTTTCAACCTTTGGTCATCATGAAGTAATGGACCACCACAAATCCAAAACAAGATGACCAAGTGACCATGGACTGTGGCTGCAAGCAAAAATAAACCTTTTTCTTTGAATGAGCTTAATCATCTTAGGTATTTTGTTACAGGAGCAGAAAGCTGATGAGTGCACTTTTTCTTTTGTTACCTGATATCCTCTCTCCATGTGAGAATGCTCTTTAAAAGAGCTAGCATGCTTAAGGGATGCTCAAAGGAGACCTGTTGAAATGAGCTAATGAAATTAGTGATGTCCATTTAAGCTGATTTCTTATTAAGTTACTGCTATGGGCAAGACTGCTTGATAGAGAGAGGCCCAAACTGCTGCAGCAATCTACTGCCAGGGAAATTGTTTATCCACCTCTTCAGTTTTGAAAAACTCTCTTTATTTTTAACAATTTCATATGTGTATAAGAAATATGATCTATATCCCATTCCACTCCCCTCCTACTCTTCCCACCTTCAGCATCCCTCCCTTCCTATCTTCCTGTTTTCTTCCTTCCTCTCTCTTCTTCAGTTAGTATTTCCACGTGTACTTCTTGTGTGTCTTTGGTCAATAATGTCTTTAAGATGGGAACAGAATTGGAGTAGTAATTAACTCCAAAGTACTTCCTGTGGTTTTGCAGCCTGACTACATGGGCTCTAAGGTCAAGAGAACTCCCACAGGCAGAGAGTTGCAAATGAGTGCAGCTGTCAGCCACCAAGTTCCAAGCTGCTACAAGTTTTTATGCTTTTGTGATGGAGTAATTTCACTTACTCCAAATTCATTCAACACTCTAATGAAGTGAGTTTGAAACTCCATCCCACATTGTTAAAAATTATGCAAATTGGTTTTTTTTAGAGAAGTCTGTGTCCCCTGCTATAGCTCTGTGATGACAGACTTGTGTTACTGATATAGCTACTTTCTTGATATCTTTTAGGCATCTTCTACCAATAATGAAGCAGCCTAGGCACCTAACCCTCTTTTCACTTTTGGTAGGAAAATGCATCTTTGTCCCTGTCATGTATAGAGTTTAACTTCAAAATGCAGATATTAGGCCAGGTGTAATGGTGCACATCTTTAATCAAGGCGTTCATAGGCAAAGACAGGCAAATCTCTGTGAGTTTGTAGCCAATCTCGTAATGAATTCCAGGACAGGTAGACACTTTCTGGAATACAAGCAAATAACCAAACAAAATAAATCAAAATAAAACAAA
The DNA here is from genome assembly GCA_030674055.1 of Rhabdomys pumilio. Taxonomy (NCBI): domain Eukaryota; kingdom Metazoa; phylum Chordata; class Mammalia; order Rodentia; family Muridae; genus Rhabdomys; species Rhabdomys pumilio. Next base: position 74,512,829 of record JANHMN010000010.1, read on the forward strand.
ACAAGAAAGCAAGCAAGCAAGCGAACAAACAAACAAACAAACAAAAAATATTACCTAAGTCCACTGGGTGCTTCTAGTGGGTGGTAAAAAAATGTCATCAGGAAACCTGATTTTCCTTTTTTCTTTTTCTTTGCCCACATATTCTCAAATGACTCAGTTCATGTCCCAGTGTCCACTGTGAATTTTTCTTGGACTAGGAGAGGATGAATATGTAAGAAGGAACTCCTGGAAAGGGGTGTGTGTGTTGTGTGTGTGTGTGTGTGTGTGTGTGTATGTGTGCTTGTATAGATCCCATGCTCCTAGGGATACATTTAAATTTTGTGGAGTCAGCACATTAGATAAGGAAGAGTATGCTGTTAGTGTTGCTAGCTTCGCTGCACCTCATAGTTATGAAGAAGGATTACTTGTATGGAGGTTTTGCCTGGGTCTGTGGGAATTTCTTTTAGATTTGTCAGAAATTTCTATTCAGATACCATTTCATGTCATCTCTCTTGCCACTTTGTTCTCAGAGAACCAGATTATTATGATTATTATGTATGTTTATTATTATGTTTATTATTGGTTCCCTCCCCCCTCCATGAGTCTGTGACTTGTAAAGGTTCATGATCCCTGGTATGGATTTTAAGACATGGCCACACTGAGATTCTTCAGGGGATTTATCAAACCCTGAATGTTGAGAAAAGGAGTGCAAATAAGTGTGCTTTGACTCTGAATACAGTCTAGTTTGGTTTAATATTCTTCTTTTCTCTTTGTTCCTATGTATTTTTGTAATTTTCTGGGAGATACACACAAATGTCTGTTAGCCCTGTTAATCTTAAACATGAGAGGAGAAAGTCCATCAACCAAAATCATCATGGCCTATTTAATTAAATTAAACCTTTTATTCATGTACATGAACTGTCTCCCATAAGGTAGGCTTTGCAGGGTAACCTTTCAAAGTGAGGAAGATAAGGCTTTTAAAACTCAGAGGTAAAGAGATTTGGCAGACAAAATAGATTGGTTTACAGGAGCAGAACATAAGCATCATAAGTTAGTCATATCAATTTATTAAAACAAAGACATGATTGCAAGGTGGTTGTAACAACAGGTAACCATAAACAACCCTTTTTAAACACATGTAGAATTATAAGATAGTTATTAACTTTTGAAACAAAGACATTATTGCCAATTTTGGCATAGGTAACTTAGAACCATTTGTAATTAAGATTACAGGTAGGGTATAGCCCAGTCCTTGATAAACAGAGGTTTAATAATAAACAAGAATAAACCTGGTTGGTTGGTCTTTACTATAAAAAAAACAAACAAACAAAAAAACCAAACCAAACCAAAACAAAACAAAACAAAAAAAAAAACCAAAACTTTTATGTCCAAGAGAGAAACAGGCTGGTTCTTCATTCCTCTTCTTGTTTTATGTGTCCCTTTCAAATCTTTGATTGGGACTCATCACTTTTTATTTGAAGGAAACAAAATGTAATGCATCAAAAGATGCATTGCTCATTCATAAATTATACCTGTTTGGTTAGCATAGATAGAATAAATATTTTAAGGACATATAATCTTGGTATGCCAATAGGTAAGTATAAATAGCCATTGTGTGTCCCTTACCAGTAACTTTCCCTAGATCTAATATTCTAGTCCTTAGATGAAGATGAAGGATGATGTATTCTCTGTAACTCCTTCCTGATGAAATTAAGATGCCATTATTAGGGCCCAGGAAGGCTGGAATGTTAGCCAATGGCCATGAGGAGATTAGAGCAATGAAGTATTCATATGAAGCATCTGGCAACACCATCAGAGACTAGAGAAGCATAAATTATAGTAGGAAGTATAATGCAAATAACCTATGTATCATTTAAAATGACAGAGATGTACCTACTACCTAGACAGTTGCCCTAGGTTCCTGTGGTCCTAATGGCTTCATTTGGGCAGTAGTTGTAGGTCTTCTGATGTCATATAGACAATACTAAATTTTCAGCTACCACAAAAGACAAAATTAGCCTGTGGCTGCCAGACCCAGGCCTGAGAGACTTTCCTGTAGAAAAGGAACTTAGGGAACTTGCCTTATTTCAATTAAGTAGAATAGATCAGTCAACTCAGCAGTATCCACATTTTATGCTGGGTCCTGGAAATAGGTGAAGAGTAGGACAGTTGTTCCCACAGTCTAGGTGGACGTGTCATGTCCAATCTGTCTTCTTTAAAGACCTTAAAGTTGGGGCTAGGAGCCGGGATCTCTGTCTGTCATCTGAAGTTTTGTCCATTAAACATTTTTAAATGCCATATTTAATAGATCTCTGAAACTTTGGAAGGCTGTTTATTAAGTATACCTTATTTCAAATAAACTTAATTTGTTTTTAGTTACTTAGTCTAGGTTTAACCTTGAAAATATATACAGAACTCTAAATAATGGTATTTCTATAAATAAATTACATTTGTAAAGAATTTGATCATTTATAAGGTGACTAATAATTCTGCAAGTCTTCATTATCTTTAATAGTTTATAATTACTAGATTGTTAGAACATTAAGATTCTATAGTTTTATCCCTGTTAAAATTAGCCTAATAGATTTTTTTTACAATTTTTAAATTGAACCTTGTTTAGTACCAAAATAAAACTTTAAATCTTAAATCCAGTTCATAGGAAGATTGTCCTTTCTTGGTTTTTCATAATTCACTATTGTAGAATTTCATTGTTTTTGGTATGATTCACTTTATCAAAATAGCTAAAGCTTCACAAAGTTGGCAAAGACAAGGAGGGTGGATGTACATTCTTAAATCAGTCTCTGTTAGTCTGAAAAGACCTTAGGTAAGGAGAGACATTTTATAAGTTCATTGTCAATCTGCTAGGTCATTGTCTTGCTGCATCATAACAGGAATATCTACTTTCTGGTGTTCAGTTGGCCCTAACTTTAATTGGCTGGATACTATACTCGGAGTTTGAGATTCCAGTGTATCCTTGAACCTTTCTCAAGGTGAGTCTTTATGAATAAAATTGATTTTTTGGCTTCACATATTTCAGTTAACAAAAACAGTTAGGCAAAAGCAGAACTACAGGACTTAAAAAGCAAGGTTGGCACATTTAAATATTTGCCCAGAACTACAGACATTGGTGGATTAGGTTTTTGTTTTAAGATTTACTTATGTAGGCTTCTAATTACTAACCCCGTGTTATAAGTTTTAGGCAACATTTGTTACAGATTGAATCAATTTTTAACTATATCTTAAAAACTTATAAATCCTGAGTTACAGAAAGCTCATATAACACTTTTGAAGAGATAAGGTTTATATCTAATCAAAAGTTTTAGAAACTAAAACAATACTCTAATTCTATCTATTTTTTTATTTTCTTTTAAATTTATTTTTTATTGGATATTTTATTTACATTTCAGATACCATTTTCTTTCCCAATTTCCCCTCCCTAGAAAACCCCTATCCCATGCCCTCTTCTCCTTTTTGATTTTATACAATTTTTCAATGTTAACCAAAGGCTTTATATGTTTGGTAATGCTCAATATCAATCAGAAGTGTAACCCAATACCAAACCTAGATATATCAACTATCTTTGACTGGCAGAGACATGTGAACATCCGCCACCATGTCTGTCGCCCCCTCTCTCTTTCTCTCTCTCTCATCACCTAGCTTTTCCTCTCCTTCTCCTCCTTTCCTTACTCCTCCTCTTCCTCTCCGTACTCATCCTACCTTAGCTTCTCCTACATATCACCCTTCCTGTTAAAATAAAACTTTTCTCTCAAAACGCAGTTAGACCATAACTATACCAATTTATATCAGTAAGGTGCAAAATAGACCTAATACCCAGTCCATCATGTTGTTGACTAAGCAGAATCTCTGTCATCTCTCCTAACTAAAAGACTTAGTTCTGAACCTGGATTTTTTTTTCTTGGCTTTAGAATGAGTATCAGGTGAAAACCATCCCCTCAAATCTTTTCTCTGACAGTAAATAGCAAGGATTGGCTGCGAGACTACAGGTTTTCAACCCTGTCAGAAATTCAGAATGACTGAGTTAACTAAAATTATGGGAAACACAAAGCATAGCTTTAAAAACTTAGTCAATTTATAGAGACCGCTGAACACCTGGACAATCCCTCTACTACAGAACTTTGGAGCATCTGATCTTCAGCCTTCTGGCCCAGGATCATCTGACAGACCTAGTGATGCAGAATTATTAAGGGCTGATTACTCTGTCTTGGCAGATATAATCAGTCGACTATTCTGCAAGTGTGTCCTTTTCTGGGAAGTAATTTGTTTGTAGATGGAGAGAGGCAATTCTTGCCTAGTGGGTGTCTCACCACAATTGGAATAACTTTACAGATGCTCAATTTCTTCTTAGAATCCAAGACAGAAAGCTGTCAGGAGCAGACAGGTCTCTAATCAAAATAAACATTAATACAGAAATGTTTGTAACGTCAGTTGTGTGGATTTCTGATGTTTTGAAAACCAACTATCCATGTAAGGTAATCTGTACTGTTGTCTGTTAACTCCTCTCAGCTATTTCTAAGGAAAATATAAAATAACACCCTAACAATAACCTCAAAGCCATAAATTTGCTATAGGCCCTTAATTCACAGTCTAACCATCTCAAATCAGTTAAAAAAGTTAAAGAAGGACTGGGTCTAAGCCTTGTATTCCTAAATGTGTTATATAGCCACAATTCCTCTGAGAGTAACAATATTCATCTCACTTTTATATCAATGAGAAGCTCGTACCAATTAAAACTTTAAATTTGAAATCAAAGTAAATTTTGTACCATTTAAGATATTATAACATCATCTTAATAACAATTATACATAATTCTACCAGTAGGTTATGGCTATGCAATAAATCCTAGCTAATCCTTTCTGTTCCAACAAAACCACTACTTTCCCCTAGAAAGACAGCCCAATATTAACCACCCCAGTCCACAAGCCCAGGGAATAGGGGAGCCGACTCTTCATTAACTTCTTCAAGCTGATTATGGGCATTGAGATATTAGAAGAGGGGAGGGGGAAGAGTAAATTGATAAGCCTCTGACACTGTGTCTTCTCTGCATCCAGCTGGAATCCCAGGACATCAGAGGTTTGAGCAGGTCTGCTCAGCTTGCTTGATGAGAAGATACACCAAGGCTATGTATTCTGCAATATACAACTCTCAAAACAACTTTTAATATCAAGATAATTTTTTGTTTGAATTCTGGAATCTAGTTTTTTGACGGCCTGACTCTGTCATGTGTAATCCATATAATTCTGAGAGTTTCTGTGAGGGTGTGCTCCCACCATCCTCCCATTTTTGCCTTCCTGCTCTCAAATTCCCCAACACTAGGGAATCTAAACTTTCAGGAACCAAGGCCGTCCACTTCCACTGATGCCTAACCCCTTACACCATCCCCCACTCCTCCAACTACTATGAGGGTGTTGTTCCCACCATCCTCTCATTCCTGCCTCCCTGCTCTTGCAATTCCCCAACACTAGGGAATTCAAACTTTCAGGAACCAAGACCCTCTACTTCCACTGATGCCTGGCATCAACTACATATACAGGTGGAGCCATGAGTTCTTTGTGTTCTTGGGCTGGAGATTTTAGAATGGCTACTCCAGCTTGTTTCTTAGGACCATTGGCTTGAAAAATTGTTTTCCAGTCTTTTACTCTAACGTAGAGTATGTCTTTTTCAGTGAGGTGGGTTTCTTGTATGCAGCAGAATGCTGGGTCCTGTCTATATATCCAGTCTATTAGCCTATGTATTTTAATTGGGAACTTGAGTCCATTGACGTTAAGAGATATTAAAGAACAGTGATTATTGCTTCCTGTTATTTTTGTTATTAGAGGTGAAGTTATCTTTGTGTGGCTATCTTCTTTTGAATTTGTTGGAAGAAGATTACTTTCTTGCTCTTTCTAGGGTATAATTTCCCTCCTTGTATTGGAGCTTTCCTGCTATTATCCTTTGTAATGCTGGGTTTGTGGAAAGATATTGTGTAAATTTGCTTTTGTCATGGAATATCTTGATTTCTCCATCTATGCTAATTGAGAGTTTTGCTGGGTATAGTAGCCTGGGCTGGCATTTGTGTTCCCTTAGGGTCTGTATGACATCTGTCCAGCATCTTCTAGCTTTTGTAGTATCTGGTGAGAAGTCTGATGTAATTCTGATAGGTCTGCCTTTATATGTTACTTGGCCTTTTTCCCTTACTGCATTTAATATTCTTTCTTTGTTTTGTGCAACTGGTGTTTTGATTATTATGTGATGGGAGGTATTTCTTTTCTGGTCTAGTCTATTTGGCATTCTATAGGCTTCTTGCATGTTTATGGGCATCTTGTTCTTTAGATTAGGGAAGTTTTCTTCTATAATTTTGTTGAAGATATTTATTGGCCCTTTAAGTTGGGAATCTTCACTATCATCTTTACCTATTATCCTTAGGTTTGGTCTCCTCATTTTGTCCTGGATTTCCTGGATATTTTGTGTTAAGAACTTTTTGCATTTTGTGTTTTCTTTGACAGTTGTGTCAATATTTTCTATGGTATCTTTTGTACCTGAGATTCTCTCTTCTATCTCTTGTATTCTGGTGGTGATGCTTGTGTCTATGACTCCTGATTTCTTTCCTAGGTTTTCTATCTCCAGGGTAGTCTCGCTTTGTGATTTCTTGATTGTTTCTACTTCCATTTTTATTGCCTGGATGGTTTTGTTCAATTACTTCACCTGTTTGGTTGTGTTCTTTTGTAATTCTTTAAGGGATTTTTGTGTTTTCACTTTAAGGGATTCTACCTGTTTACCTGTGTTCTCCTCAAATTCTTTGAGAGTGTTATTTGTGTCCTTCTTAAAGTCCTCTATCATCATCATTAGAAGTGATTTTAAATCTGAATCTTGCTTTCCTAGTATTATGGGAAATTCAGGACTTTCTTGTGTGGGAGAACTAGGTTCGAATGATGCCAAGTATCTTGGCTTGCTAATGCTTATGTTTTTGCGCTTGCCTTTTGCCATCTGTATCTCCTTAGTGCTACCTGCCCTGTCTCTGACTGGTACCTGTCTTTCCTATTATCTTGCTTGCATCAGAATTGTGTGGGGTGGGTGTAACTATGGGGGTAAAGCTGGGGCCCAAAATCTGCTCAGTGCTCAGGTTCAAACAGGATAGTACCCAGGTTAGAGCTCTGGGAGCCCCATTTCCTCTGGGTTCCTAGAGATTGGGGGCAGAGCTGCTACCCAAGATCTGTTCAGTGCTCTGGCCCAGACCGGAAGGAACCAGTGCTCTGGGCCAGGAGTGACTTACTGGGTCCTTGTGGGTCCCAGTTACTCCCTCTTTGGGGCACCGTTGATGTCTGCTTGCCTAAGATACTGCCTGGGTTAGAGTTCCTGAGAGCCCCACTTCCTCTGAGTTTTTAAGAGACTGGGGGCAGAGCTGCCACCCAAGATCTGCTCAGTGCTCTGGCCCAGACCAGAAGGCCTATCTTTCTATTTTAAGAAGATGAGTATTACTTCTTTCATTAATTTATTTAACTATTCACTTTACATTCCAATATCAGCACCCCTCTCCTCTAAGTCCTGTCTCACACAGCTCCTCTTCCAAGACCCCCCTCTCCTTCTCCTACCCTAGGCATCACCCCAACCTGGTACATTATGTCACTGCAGAACTAATTACATCCTCATTTACTGAGGCCAGACAAAAAGGTTCAGTTAGGGGAATAGGATACACAGAGACGTAAAAGATTCAGGGACAGTCCCTACTACCGTTGCTGGGAAGCCACATGAATACCAAGCCCTGCATCTGCTACATATGTGCAAAGAGCCTAGATCCAGCCCACACTAGCTCATTGGTTGATGCTTTAGACTCTGGGAGCTCCCAAGGGTCCAGGTTAGTTGACTCTGATGGTCTACCCATGGCGTGCCTACTCTCTTAATGTTCCTCATACCTTCTCCTGTCTCTGCACATTTTGTAGGCAGGGCACCATTTGGGTCAAAAGTTTTGTGGCTAGGTTGCTGTCCTTATCTCTCCAGCTAGGACTTCTAGTACTATATTAAAGAGATTAGAAGAGAACGAGCAGTCTTATGTTTTCCCTGATGCTAGTGGAATTGCTTTAAGTTTCTCTCTATTTAATTTGATTTTGGCTATTGGTTTACTATATATTGCCTTTATTATGTTTAGGTATGTACCTTGTATCCCTGATCTCTCCAAGATTTTTAACAGGAAGGAGTGTTGTATTGTGTCAAAGAATTTTTCACCATCTACTGAAATAATTATGCTTTTTTCTTTCAGTTTTTTAAATATAGTTAATTAATTGTATGCATGGATTTTCATATATTGAACCACCCTGCATCTCTGGGATGAAGTGTAAGTGATCATGATTTATGATGTTTTTGATGTGTTTTTGGATTGGATTTGCAAGTATTTTATTATTTTTACATTGATGTTCCTAAAAGAAATTGGTCTAAAACTGTCTTTATTTGTTGAGTACTCATGTAGTTTAGGTATCAGAGTGACTATAGCTTCAGAAAGAGTTTGACAATGTTTCTTCAGTTTCTGTTTTGCAGAATAGTTTGAGGAGTATTGGTATTAGTTCTTCTCTGAAAATCTGGTTGAATTCTGTGCTACAACCATCTGGCTCTGGGATATTTTTGGTTGGGAGATTTTTTTAATGATTGCTTCTATTTTCACATGGGGTTATAGAACTATTTAGATAGTTTAGCTGTTCTTAATTTAACTTTGGTAAGTGGTATTGTCTAGCAAATCATGTGAAAAATTCACAATTCATTCAAACTTTGAAGCAGTAAATAGTTAATCTGCTGTTAACTCCCCAGTGGGTGTGTGTGCCTCCTCTACATTCACCCAAATGTTTTTGATTCATAAATTAAACACACACACACACACACACACACACACAGAGAGAGAGAGAGAGAGAGAGAGAGAGAGAGAGAGATAATTTTAATATGCCCTAAACAACTCAATGGCTTAGAACTTCCAAATCTCCCTGAAGCTAACCCACTAACCTTGTGGCTAACCTTCCAATATTTCTGAATTACTACTTACTAAAATCTAAATTTTATCTCCCCTACCTCAGATCGAATTGGCCACTGGGCCTGTTATACTCCAATTCCTGTATGGTCATATGCTTTCTTTCCTGCAGCTCTCAGACTTGATCGTTTAACTTCCCTATCATGATGATTCGAAAACCTCCCTTTCTTGTGCTCCCTTGTTCCAGAAATGGAAATCCCTACTTCTGTCTCCCTGCCAAGACATTAACTGCTGGTGACTTTAGTTTAGTAATCAAATCCAATTTGGTGTAGGGGCCCTCAAAGTCTTAAAATCAGATGTGTTCGTTCCATGTAATTTGGGGAGTCAAATAAACACAAATAGAATTCAAACCAGCCCACAACAAGATTTTCCAATTTTGTGGAGTAGTGGCTTTTGAAGTAAGACCTGATGATTCTCTGAATTTCTTCAGTGTCAGTTATTATGTCCCCCTTTTCATTTCCGATTTTGTTAATTTGGATATTGTCTCTCAGCCTTTTGTTAATTTGACTAAGAGTTTGTCCATCTTGTTGATTTCCTCAAAGAACCAGTCTTGGTTTCTAGTTGATTGTTTTTGGTCCTGAGTTTATTTCCTGAAGTCTTCTCCTCTTGAGTGTGTTTTCTCTCTCTCTCTCTTTTTTTTCCTAGAGCTTTCAGGTGTACTTTTAAAATTTTAGTAAGTGAATTCTTCAATTTCTTTTTGAAGGCACTTAGTGGTATGAACTTTCCTCCTAGCACTAATTTTATTATGTCCCCTAAGTTTGGGTATGTTGTGCCTTTATTCATTTTCATTGAAATCTAGAATGTAAGTAATGGCTATTCCAAGTTGTCAACTTGACTGTATCTGGAATGAACTGCAATCCAGAATTGGAGGACTTGAAAGAGTTAAAACATTTTAAACTCTAAACAGATGGATCCAAGAGTACAGATCAGCTTGTTCTGCTCTCTGGGTTCCAGGAAATTGGTTGACCATGAAATAAATTAGATAAGAGTTGAAGCCAGGAGTGCAGGTCAGCTTATTCATGCACACTGGATTCCAGGAACTTAGCGGACCACAAAATAAATTTAAAGGGACTTGATTCTTAAGATAAGAAAGGCTTTTACAAGATATTTCCCCATGACCATTTCTTGAACCTGTCACAGAAGCCAACAGGTGCCTTCCATAGGTACTTAATCATGATTCCCTCTTACTCCCCTTGGGTTGTGTTTTTTTCCTTCAAATTCTCTACACTTTTCAAATTCAGAGTCATACTCTTTTGCTTGCCTCTGTGTAGGTCAGGCTAGGAGATTGGCCTCAAAATGCTGATCCAAAATATACCTCTTGCTGTTTACATCGAGTTCATGTCTTGTAAGTTATTGGGTGGCTGTGAATTCCCAAGGTTTGAGTGGAGGGAGTTCCTCCATTTCATGAGGATATTAAATTTTGGTTCCCTGACAGGGAATTGATGACCACCTAAACTCCGGAAACCCACTTGGAGGTAGGATTTCTGTTTCTGTGTTTTTCTGTGTTTTGGGCCCATTCTTTTATCTGTACTGTCTCAGTAAGCTGGTTTGACAAAAGTACTTTTGGTTTTGCAGCTGTTTGCAGCCGTTTCTGTCTTGAGAGGAGACAAACAGAGTGATCAGCAGATGTGTTAGGGAGATCACTGGCTGCAGCCCTGGGAGATGGCCCAGGAGGACAGGGATTCCCAGAGTTGCCTGGGAGATTCCCATCTGGGTGCCGGGGAAGATGTGGAATCTCTCCCAACTGGCATTCGAGATTGAGACGGGTTTCTGTTAGTCTCTCTGTGTGTTTGTTTTGTGTTACTTGTGACAATGGGACAGACTGTAATATCCCCTTTGAGTTTAACTTTGGACCACTGGACTGAAGTGAAAACTAGAGCACATAACTTGTCAGTTAAGATAAAGAAAGGACCATGGCAGACTCTTTGTGCTCCTGAGTGGCCAACTCTTGATGTTGGTGCTTTTGACTTGACTGTTAGTCTTGAAATAAAAGCTATTGTTTTTCAGGAGGGACCAGAGTCCCACCAGGACCAACAGCCCTATATCATCACCGTATGGCTGGATTTGGTCCAAGACCACCACCATGGGTGAAACCATGGGTTTGGTGATGAAAGCCAGACTCTCAAGTCCTGGTTCTTCAAGAATCGGAGCACAAGCCAAAACCAAAAGCACCGCTCAGGGCCAGACCCTAGGCCTCTCCTGAGACAGAGCCCTCGGCCCCTCCCAAGATTTACCCCGAGATTGAGAGACCCCCAGAATGGTCCAGCCCTTTACCTCCCCCTTATCACCAGCCCCCTCTACCAGGAAGGGATGAGCCTCCGGCTCTGGCACCTCAAGGAACAGAAGGAGGAGGGCCAGCTGCGTGAATTCAGAGTCAGAGAGGGCGGAGCCCAGAAAGACCCAATTCAACTGTAGCTCTGCTGCTATGCGCGTATGGGCCTCCCCCTGATAACCCTAATGCTCTGCAGCCGATACAATGTTGGCCTTTTTCCTCCGATGATCTGTATAACTGGAAAACCAATTACCCTTCCTTTTCTGATAACCCTGTCAGTCTGATGGGACTGGTAGAGTTCTTAACGTTTTCCCACCAGCCTACTTGGGATTACTGTCAGCAGCTTTTGCAGATACTCTTCACAACAGAAGAAAGAGAGCAGATTCTGCTGGAGATCCGTAAAAACATCCCTGGCAAGGACAGGACTCCCATTAACCTTCCCAATGAGATTGACACTGGATTTCCCCTTAACCGGTCAGACTGGGATTTCAATACAGCTAAAGGTAGGGAGCAGCTGTCAATGTTCCACTGGGCCTTAGTGGAGGGTCTGAGAGGGACAGCCCGTCTCCCCACCAATTTGGCTAAGGTAAGGTAAGTGCTACATGGGCCCATTGAGCTGATGTCTATATTCCTTGAGAGATTGATGGAAGCCTATACGTGATATACTTCCTTTAATCCAACTTCTGAGGGGCAGAAGGCTGCAGTGGCTATGGTTTTCATAGGACAGTCAACACTTGACATTAAGAAGAATCTGCAGGGTATAGAGGGACTGCAGGACTATACTTTGCAGGATCTTGTTAAGGAGTCAGAAAAAGTGTATCACAAAAGGGAGACTGAGGAAGAGAAGCAGGAAGGAGAAGAAGGAGAGAGAAGAGAGAGAGAGAGGATGGGTGAGATCGCAGACAAGAAAAGAATCTGACTAGGATACTGGCCGCAGTAGTAGGAGAGAAGGACAGGCATAGCACAAGATTCAGACAGACAGGGAACCTGGGCAACAAAGGGCCAAGGCTGAGTGGAAGTAGAGAGGTGCAGTGGCATCCGTTGGAAAACAAAATCAGTGTGCCTGCAGCAAAGAAAAAGGACATTGGGCTCGAGACTGCCCAAAGAAGAAAAACAGGACTCCTAATGTCTTGACTTTCGAAGATGATAACTAGAGGGGACAGGGCTCGGTTCCCCTCAACAAGCCCAGGGTAACCCTAAACGTGGAGAGGACTCCTATGGACATTTTAGTTGATACCAGAGCAGAATATTCAGTTCTGAATCAATCACTGGGAAAAATAAAAAGCAAAAGGACTATAGTTATAGGGGCAACTGGGCAGAAGCAATATCCTTGGACTACTTCACGAGTTGTCAACTTGGGAAAGAGACAAGCGTCCCGTTCTTTTCTGGTTATTCCTGAATGCCCAATACCTTTGCTGGAGAGAGATTTATTGACAAAATTAAACGCACAAATTAAGTTTACTCAAACAGGACCAGAGGTGACTTGGGGAATCCCCACCTCTATGATATTGGCCTTAAAACTAGGAGATGAATATCAGCTTCATGAGCTTCAAAAACAGCAAGAGACCTCTTGATATTGATATCAATATTATCAGATATTGATAAATGGCTAGCAGAATTTCCATAAGCTTGGGCTGAAACTGAGGCATGGGGATGGGAGAAAGAATCCCCCACCCCATCGTAGTAGGGTTGAAAACTGGTGCTTCCCCTATTGGGGTACAACAGTACCCAATGAGTCGTGAAGCCAGAGAAGGAATTAGGCATCACATTCAAAGGCTGTTACACCAAGGTATCCTAGTCCCCTGTCAGTCGCCATGGAACACTCCCCTACTACCAGTAAAGAAGCCCAGCACTAACAATAACAGGCAAGTACAGGATTTAAGAGAAGTCAACAAAAGAGTTCAGGATATGCACCCAACTGTTCCCAACCCATATAATCTTGTCAGTTTGCTCCCACCAGAAAGGAACTGGTACACTGTCTTAGATTTAAAGGATACTTTTCTCTGTTTGAAGCTGCAACCCTCCAGCCAGCCCATTTTTGCCTTCGAATGGAGAGATCCTGACACTGGACTAGTGGGGCAGTTGACATGGACTAGGCTGCTACAAGGTTTCAAAAATTCACCCACTCTCTTTGATGAGGCTTTTCACTGAGTTTTGGCCTCCTTCAGTGCTGAAAACCTTCAGATAACTTTACTTCAGTGTGTAGATGGTTTACTTTTGGCCACATCAACTGAACCCGAGTGTCTCCAATGGAGTAAGAGACTGCTGGCAGAGTTGGGTGAGTTGGGATACTGAGCCTCAGTTAAGAAGGCTCAGTTGTGAAAAACTGAGGTTACATATCTAGGATACACCCTGCAAGATAGGAATTGGTGGCTAATGGAGCCAGGAAAAAGACTATCACACAGATACCTGTCCTGACCACCCCACGCTAGGTGAGTAAGTTTTTGGGCACCGCTGGCTTCTGTAGGCTGTGGATTCCAGGATTTGCTACATTAGCAGCGCCTTTGTACCCCCTCACAAAAGAAAAAGGGGAGTTCACATGGACCCCTGATCACCAGAAGGCCTTTGAAGATATCAAAAAGGCCCTGTTATCAGCACCAACTTTGGCCTTGCCTGATCTGACTAAACCTTTCACTCTATACGTAGATGAGAGGGCAAGAGTTGCCAGAGGGTTCCTTACTCAGATTCTAGGACTGTGGAAAAGACCAGTGGCCTATTTATAAAAGAAACTGGACCCTGTTACCAGTGGATGACCTACTTGTTTGAAAGTCATTACTGCTGTGGCCTTGCTTGTTAAAGATGCTGACAAACTGACTCTGGGACAATGAATAATTGGTAGCACCCCACTCTCTTAAGAACATTATTCAGCAGCCACATAACCAATAGATAACTAATGCCAGCAAAAATAACAGGATGCAACAATCTTCTTTCCATAATAGCTCTTATCATCAATGGGCTTAATTTCCCAATAAAAAGACAGACTAATAGACTGGATATGTAAACAGAACCCAGCATAATGCTGCATACAGGAAATGCACCTCAGTGACAAAGGCAGGTATTACCTTAGAGTAAAAGGCTGGACTTAGAGTAAAAGGCTGGAAAACAATTTTTCAAGAAAATGTTCCTAAGAAACAAGCTGGAGTAGCCATTCTAATATTGAATAAAATCAACTTTCAACTTAAAGCTATCAAAAAGGACAAGGAAGGATATTTCATGCTCATCAAAGGAAAAGTCAACCAAGATGAACTCTCTATCCCGAACATCTATGTCCCAAATGCAAGAGCACCCACTTTCTTAAAGGAAACCTTACTAAAGCTCAAAGCACACATTGCACCTCACACAATAATAGTGGGGAATTTCAACACCCTACTCTTAGCAATGGATCATTGTTGCGGCACGAGCTGCCTCATGTTGGGCACCCAAAATATTGAGAACCTCTCTAGCCCACACTTGGGGGCCAAAAAGTCAAAAACTTCTCTGTCAATGTTGGAACCCTCACTGCCCTAGGCTGCTCCAGTCAGGGTTCAGTAAGAGAGTGGGGATGAACTCGAGGAATGGAGACCAGAGTGTGATTCAATCCTGTTTATTCTTCAGTATTTCTTCTTAGTCCAAGTCCCAAGTCTTGAGTTCCTAGTCCCTAGTTCCTAGTCCCTAGTGCCTCCAAATTCCAAGTTTCCAGTTCCAAGTTCTTTCTCCAAGTGCTAAGTGCCTAATGTCTAATATTTCCAAGTCTCGAGTGTCTACACTCAGGTGTCTACTACCTAACAATTTCTTCTGAGTTCTTTAGTTCAAGTGTTTTCTTCCTAATGCCTAATTCCTACTGATTTCTTCTGTCTGCCTCTCATCTTTTATATGTCTCACTTCTAAGCCACGCCTTTCAGTATCACCCTTAAATTATGCCCTTAGGTCTTGTCTCTAAATCAGAACTCTAAGTCATGCCCTTAAGTCACACACACACCCAAGAGAAAATCCAGGGTATCTAAAACAAGATGTTATCAGAGTGTGATCAGCTGTTGTAGGCTATTTTAATCAAGTCTCTTATCAGGGTATATGGCTCAAGATGGCTGCAAGGATGATATCCTCCTTCTGTCAGCTCCCCACAGATCATGGAAAGAGAAATTAAGCAGAGATATAGTGAAACTAACAGAAGTTATAAACCAAATGGATTTAACAGATATCTATAGAACATATCATCTTAAAACATAAGAATATACCCTTTCCTCAGCACCTCATGGTACCATCCCCAAAATAGACCATATAACTGGTCACAAAACAGGCCTTAACAGATACAAGAAAACTGAAAGAATCCCATATATCCTATCAGATCATCATGGACTAAGGCTGGTCTTCAATAAAGACAAAAACAATGGAAAGCCCACATTCAAGTGGAAACTGAACAACATTCTACTCAATCATAACTTGGTCAGGGAAGAAATAAAGAAAGAATTTAAAGACTTTTTAGAATTTGATGAAAATGAAGACACATTATACCAAAACTTATGGAACACAATGAATGCAGTGCTAAAAGAAAAACTCATAGCTCTAAGTGTCTACAAAAAGAAACTGGAGAAAACATATACTAGCAGCTTGACAACACACCTGAAAGCTCTAGAACAAAAAGAAGCAAACACACCAAAGAGGAGTAAACAGCAGGAAATAATCAAACTCAGGGATGAAATAATCAAGTAGAAACAAAAAGAACTATATAATGAATCAAAACAAAACAAAACAAAACAAAACAAAACAAAAAAACCAGAGCTAGTTCTTAGAGAAAATCAACAAGATAGAAAAACCCTTTACCAGACTACCAGAGGGAAGAGACAGTATCCAAATTAATAAAATCAGAACTGAAAACATTGACAACAATAAAAACTGAGGAAATTCAAAAAATCATCAGTAAAATTATCCTAATGCAACAGCCTGTATTCAGATAAATAGGAAAATCTGGATGAAATGGACAATTTTCTAGACAAATATGAGTTACTGAAGTTAAATCAGGCCCAGATAAACTATCTAAACAATCCCATAACCCCCAAAGAAATAGAAGCAGTCATTAAAATCTGCCAACAAAAAAAGGTCTAGGACCAGATAGTTTTAGTGCAGAGTTCTATCAGACCTTCAAAGAAGACCTAATAACAATTATCTATAAACTTTTCCACAAAATAGAAACAGAAGGAACACTACCAAATTCATTCTATGAAGCCAAAATTATGCTGGTACCTAAACTACACAAAGATCCAACAAAGAAAGAGAACTTCAGACCAATCTTCCTTATGAATATAAATACAAAAATACCCAATAATATTCTTACAAACCGGATCCAATAGCACACGAAAATATTCATTTTGATGAAGTAGGTTGTATTCCAGGAATGCATGGATGGTTCAATAGATGGAAATTCATCAATGTAATTCACTATATAAAGAAAGTCAAAGAAAAAATCCACATGATTGTCTCACTAGATGTAGAGAAAGCATTTGTTAAAATTCAACACCCCTTCATGGTAAAAGTCTTGGAAAGTTCAAGAATCCAAGGCCCATACCTAAACATTATAAAAGCAGTATACAGCAAACCAGTAGCCAACAGCAAAGTAAACGGAAAGAAACTTGAAGCAATCCCACTAAAATCAGGAACTAGAAAAGGCTGCCTACTCTCTCTATACCTATACAATATAGTACTTGATATCCAAGCAAGAGCAATTAGGCAACAAAAAGAGTTCAAATGTATACAAATTGGAAAAAAAAAAAGGCAAAATTTCATTATTTGCAGATGATATGATACTATATATTTAAGTGACCCCAAAACTTCCACTAGAGAACTCCTAAACCAGAAAAACAACTTCAGCAAAGTGGGTGGAAATAAAATTAACTCAAACAAATCAGTAGCCTTTCTATACTCAAAGAGGAAGAGAAAGAGGTTGAGAAAGAAATCAGTGAAATGACACTCTTCACAATAGTCACAAATAATATAAAATACCTTGGTGTTAATTTAAGCAAGCAAGTAAATGATCTGTACGACAAGAACTGCAAGTCCCTGAAGCAAGAAATTGAAGCACATCTCAGAAGATGGAAAGATATCCCATGCTCATGGATTGGCAGGATTAATATAGTAAAAGTGGCCATCTTGCTGAGAGTAATCTACAGTTATAATGCTATCCCCATCAAAATTCCCACTCAATTCTTCACAGAAATAGAAAGAACAATTCTCAAATTCATTTCAAATAACAAAAAACCCAAGATAGTGAAAGCTATTCTCAAAAATAAAAGAACTACTAGGGGAATCACCATCCCTGACCTCAAGCTATACTACAGAGCAGTAGTGATAAAAATTGCATGGTATTGGTGCAGAAACAGGCAGGAAGATCTAAGAAATAGAATAGAAGACCCAGAAATGAACTCACATAACTGTGGACACTTAATCTTTGACAATGTTTCTAAAACCATTCAGTGGAAAAAACACACATCTTCAATAAATGGTGCTGGTTCAACTGGAGGTCAGCAGGTGGAAAGAATGCAAATCGATCCATTCTTACCTCTTAGTAAAAAGCTCAAGTCCAAGTGGATCAAGGACCTCCACATAATACCAGATACACTGAAACTAATAGAAGAGAAAATGGGGGAAAGCCTCAAACACAGGGGCACAGAGGAAAAGTTCCTGAACAGAACACCAATGGCTTATTCTCTAAGATCAAGAATTGACAAATGGAACCTCATAAAATTGCAAAGCTTTTGTAAAGCAAAGGGCACAGTCAATAGGACAAAGCAGCAACCAACAGATTGGAAAAAGATCTTTACCAATCCAACCTCTGATAGAGGGCTAATATCCAAGGTATACAAAGAACTGAAGAAATTAGATGATAGACAATCAAATAACGTGATGATAAAAATGGGGTACAGAGCTAAACAAAGAATTCTCAACTGAGGAAACTCAAGTGGTTGAAAAGCACCTAAAGAAGTAATCAACATCCTTACTCATCAGGGAAATGCAAATCAAAACAACCCTGAGATTCCATCATACACCAATCAAAATGGCTAAGATCAAGATGCATATGCTGGCAAACATGTGGAGAAGAGGAACACTCCTCTATTGGTGGGGTAAGCTGGTACAACCAATATGGAAAGCAGTCTGGTGATTCCTCAGAAAATTGGACATAGTATTGCCTGAGGACCCAGCTATACCACTCCTGGCCATATACCCAAAAGATGCTCCAACATATCACAGGGACACATGCTTCACTATGTTCATAGAAGTCTTATTTATAATAGTCAGAAGCTGGAAAGAACCCAAATGTTCTTCACAACAGGAATGGATACAGAAAGTGTGGTACATTTACACAAGGAGTACTACTCAGCTGTTAAAAACAATGAATTCATGAAAGTCTTAGGCACATGAATTGAAGTGGAATATCATCCTGAGTGAGGGAACATGTGGGGGTGTAGCTCGCTGGGTCTTGTTGGGCTGAGTTGTTGGTCTCAGGAGTCTGCAGCCTCAGGAAGCTGGAATACTGTCTCTGGGAACAGAAGTACTGGAATTAGACTGTGTTCACTCTATGTGGCACTGGGCAGACACTGGGCTATAGGAAGTCACAGAGATCCACTCCAGGCAAGGGAAGATCCCAGTCTGATGTCCCTTGGGAGCTGGAGCTCTTGGATTGGAAACTTCTGGGCAAGAAGATGGACAGAGATCAGCTTGTCTCAAGCCCTTGGGCTCCCAGAAGCCACTGAAAGGCTGAGGAAAGGTTGAGACTTGGGGTGTATTGGCTGGACACGCAGGCAGCCAAAAGGGTCGAGGGGGAGAAGCTCAGGTGTTGCCCAGAGGGGTAGAAACTCTTGGTCACAGCGACTTTACTCACTTGACTGGATCATGGTTGGCCGGGGTAGATTGTTTGAGTTGGCATGCCTCCATGGCTAGAACACAGAGAAGTCCTCCACAGAAGATTAGGCAGTATCTGGCCTTTAGGTATCTCATTAATATGGACATCTTTTGAGGTTCTGTGGCCTGCAGTCATCCCCCTGTACCTGTGCTAAGTGACTGAAGGCCACAAATCTTTCTTTGGGAGGGGTTGTGGCTAAGTGAAAGGAAACAGGGCCCAGGACCAAGGCCGAACACCTACCATCCCTTTAGGATTTCTGGGGTACAAGGCTTGCACTCGACCAGGTATTCAGCTCCCTCTCACAGCCCACTGCCCCACAGTAACACAGTCACAAAAGAACATACATAGTATGCACTCACTGATAAGTGGGTATTAGCAAAAGTGTGGGTGCTTTAGTCCTTCTTAGAAGGAGTAATGAAATATTCATGGGAGCAAGTATGGAGACAAAGTGTCGAGCAAAGACTGGAGGAGGGACTGTCTGGCTGTATTGGACATATATTCCTGACCCACATTTGCTTGCCTATATCTCAGATGGGACAAGCTGCCTTGCCTCAAGTTTTTAGACCTTGTGGAACAGATAATCAAAAAGAGAAATTTTAATGATTCTTGTATTTTTCTTAAAGGTTATTTTTTTTCAATCATGTACTGTTAAATTAATAGCTCTGTCTGGGGGTCCATTTCAGTTTCAAGTCATACTGAAAAAAAAAAAAAAAAGAAAAGAAAAAAAAACCTAGCAGTAGTTTAGTAAACTGGTTGTTAAATCAACACAAAAATTTCTTTACAGTACTATGACAATAAAGACAGAGGATAACATTAAAATACCATTTAAATATTTTCAGAATGTAATCTAGAAAATAATCTACATGAGATGAGAAATCTGACAGAAAAAAATATAAAACATTTTGCAAAACATCTTAATACAACAGAAGAATATCAGAGCTATCTAGTGTTAATGAGATGGAACCCTGCATCAAATACATTCAATATCAAATAATTCAATATCATGAAACCAGCTTGTGTAAGTTGACCTGCAAATTAAGTGTAATTCCATCAATACACACAGTGTGGTCATTGCCATTATTTTTTGCTACTGATCCTGATCAATGGACTCTAAAATTAATATTGAAGAACATAGAATCAATTCTGCTTAGCCTCACATGACCCAGAATAGCTATGAATGTGGCCCAACAGAACATCACAACATTCTCTAAAGCTTCATAAGAATTTCTTTTTTTGTAACTTGTGCAGTTCTAGAACCTTGTTGTTAATGCATTGTTGTAATATTAAATAATGGACATATTTTGTAGAGATTTCTGATGAAAGAATATGGGGGCTGGTACTTACAGATATCTGCATTCAAGAAAAATAAAATTATAGGTACTGAAAAATGAACAAAGATTCAAATCAATAGGTGTTTGGAAAATAAAAGAAGAATTAGTATTTAAGACCAAAGGTTATAGACAAGCTCTTGATCTTGCACAATTGGTTAAATTACATGGAAAATTGACAGAAATAGATTTCTTTTCTTTTCGTATATAAAACTTAACTCCTAAGTACACTATAGATTTAGATGTGAAAACTGTAGGCTAAAAAACTGGTGGATAGAATACAAACAGCCCCTGCAGCAGAATTTCCCCCTCACTGATTAAAATAATAAATTCAAGAAGCCAATCACTGGGTGAGAAGGAGATGTGCCTTCTGGGTCCAAGAGATGAAGAGGGAAGAAAGAAGGAGAGGACTTCCTTTTGGTAGGTGGCAACAAGGCAGACACAATGTAGACCTGGGGTTGTTAGTTCGGTGGCTGAATCCACTAGGATTCTGCCAATGGAAGATTTCTAACACGGAATAGTTGGGGAATTTAGGATGACAGATTCCGAGCCCAGGGATTGTGTTATCTGTTGTTTCTAAACTAAGATTGTCTGGTGTTTTCCTTGTGCTATGAGCTCCAGGGATAGGTAACCTTGGCAGAGCATGAGTTTGTGAGAGTGCGCTCCAACTAGCCTTGGAAATTTGGAAGCTCTGAGTGGGTTTGGCAGCAGCCAACCATGGGGATAAGAGAGTGATTTTAGAGCTCTGGAGAGGTAGAGCCAACTTTGGTGGGACAGGCTTTGGCAAAAGGGAAACATTCGGTCTCGTTTTTGGGCTGGGAATAGACCAAGATTGCCAGCCAGTGTCTAGCCACTGATAGCGTGTGTTGTTCTTTTTAAATATTACATGCTACATGACCCCATGGGCTCATATGTTTGAATATCCTGACCACAGTTAGTGAAAATGTTTGGGAAAGGTTAGAAAGTATGGTATGGGAAGAGGTATGTCATACTGATAGGCTTTGAGGTTTCAAACACTTATGTGTTTTCCATTGTGCTCTCTAATGTGGCCTGAGGTGTGAGCTCTAAGTTGTTCCTGCTCCTATGTCTGAATTCCACCACCATAGACTCCAATCCTCTAAGAAATGTAAATCTAACTAAATGCGCCTTGATTATTGTGTCTTATTACAGCAAAAATAATAATAATGACTACAAACTACTCTACAGAATAGAGTAGAATTATTGTAATTAACTGCTTATTATCACACATCTTTAAAAATATTCAAGCTGATAGGATGTCAGCTGATAAGGGAGCTTTGTTGCCAAACCGGATTACTTGAGTTGGGACCACAAAGTAGATGAAAGTAATTATTCTACCAAGTTGTCGTCTGACCTTCAATCATGTGCTGTGGGGTTCCCATATACACATACAAATACATGCATGATAAATAAACTTAAAATTAAAAACTTGACACCATAAATAATAACTAAAAAAATGCATCCAATCATAACACTTACATTTATAAAAAAATTAAAAATAATGAAAATTTGAAAGAAAATACCGTAGATTAAAGGAAGAAAGTTGCACATATAACATTGATTAAAGAATTGATTCATATAAAGTCAGTAAGAACAATTCATATGTGAAGGTATATTACAAAAAATGAACTATAAATGTCTGACAAACCTATGAAAAAAATACTTAACCGTACTGGCAATCAGGGAAGTAAAGCAAAGATTATGCTCAGATACAATTTCATACCTAAGGGAGAGCAAAATGCAGAAAATTCAACAGTTATCAGGGATTGATAAAGATTGGTACAACTAAACATTTGATCACTCCAGGTGAGAATATAAATTGGAGCAATGATTTCAAAAACAATTTAGCATTATCTTGCAAATGTGAACATGTGTATTCTCTAATGAAGCAACAATAAGATTCCAAGGTATATACACTCAATACTGCTGCCAGTGTGTTTCTGAAGAGAAGCAGACACACAGATGTGTAAATATCATCTAGGAGACTGAAGAAAGTAGAATAGTTGTAATTTTTTTCCCTTTTCTTTTTAGCTAGATGGTGTATATAAGAGAATGAACTTCTCTATTCAAAATCTAATACATGCCCGTTCTTACCATCACCCTCTAAAAGCAGAATGTGGCCTAGGGTGGGGCACAGAGAATAACACCTGATTTAGAGAAGATAGTCAAGTCATTTAATAGAGGCCATGTAAAGAAAAAGTGGTTGAGCAGATGGTGAGGTTACTGTGAGGTTTGCAAAGGCTTTGGACTGGGCATTCAGCCTGAAGAAATAAAGGGAGTTCTGAAAGGTAGGAGCAGAGCTTTAATCACGCTAAAAGCTTGGTGAACTTTCTCTCGTCTTTGCTTTCTCATCATCATCACCATCAGGTCATCAGCTATGAGCCACTGCCTGCCTTTATGACGGTTTATGCACTGACTACCGCCGGGCCAGACAACCTGGACCAAAACCTCAGGAATCACAAGCCAAAGGAAGCTTCTTTCCTTGTAATCTGTTTATGTTAGGCATTTTGTCGTAACTTTGAAAGCTAAGAGTGTTTACAGGACTAAGTTGTGTAGACCTCTAACATCTGTATGTCATGGGCGAGGAGCAGCAGCTAGAACATGGAAAGGAGCAGCAGCTGTACAGACTTGAACAGCACCCAGTGTCATCAAACAAAAGGTAAGACAGGGTGCTGAGTTTTATTATTCTGGAAGATAAAAGATAAAAATTTCTCTTTGTTCATTGGTAAGTACCTTAGTTTGTTTTGCATCAGCGACCTAAAAGATGACAAACCAATGCACAAACTTGGGAAGAAGGAAACAGTTTGAATAGTAAGGTCAGTTTTAATGACTTAGCAGAGGAAGCTTCAACCCTAGAAGTTCATTAAAATTACCTAATAAACTTTAACTACCAAAACTCAGGCCATATTCTTGGATCTTGTATAGGGCTCTGACATATGAATGCTCTATTCCGCTTATTTGTTCATTATACATTAATTCAGAAAAGCTCTCTTAACGAGTATAATTGATATTAAAGGTTTTAGATAGATGATGAAAGATATGGCTTTTATAACCTCTGTTTTTATGTAATAACTATCTCCCTGGTTGATCTTTCCAGAAAAAACACAGAAACTCAGTAGTATACTATGTATATATATTCCTAAATAGTTGATCATAGTATTAATAAAGTTATAAAACACAAAGCAAATAACAATTCATGCTATGAAATTCTTGCCTTTTCTCTCAATACCCTAGATGTGGTTATTTGGTTTTCATTTGTTTGTGTCTATTGTGGGCAGTGTTCTTGGTCAAATATGTGTGTATCTTACCATGCCTAGAAGAGCAGTGTGCTTCCCAGAGAATAACTATCAACTTTAGCACTCCACTGTCAATCCCTTCATAACCAAGCTCAACTTTGAAACTCAGAAGTTGATTGACTGATACTGTCCTGTTCTTGTGTAGTATTTTCCTACAAGATTGAAATGTTCCCCTTCTGAGGAAAAAAAAAAAAAAAAAAAAAACCCTCCTTATAATAGAAGCCAAACAACTCAACGTATTTTTGGGAAGTTCCTGAAACTGATCAGATTCACTAGTGCCCTGCTTCCCAAACTAAATAATAATGACAGCTGAGAGTTACTTTCTGTCAAGTTAAGTTGCAAAGAAGATTCTGAGACCAGATCAGCTGACTGGAAGAAGCAGAGACCAAAGGAACTGCCTGGAAGAGGTTTAGATTAACAGAGTTATCTGAAAAGACATCTTGTAACATTTTGAGCTGGCTGTGCAGTATACTCCACATTTCCAGCTTTTGTGAGCTGTCACACATAGAGTAGACTCTCGTGATACGCTGCTGTCTTTCAGTCCTTTCTCGTTCAGTAAGTAACCCCCTCATCCACAGCCCTGTAAGTAACCCACTAAAACTCATTGGTTTACCAAGAAGGACTTTGTAAAGGGATTTTTCCAGTGCAAGGGCATCCTGGCAGTCAGGAGCTAAGGAATACCACAAAGTCACACTAGTGTAAAAAGTCTGAGCTCATTTCCAGGCTCTGAAAACCCAACAATTCCTGAGCTAGCCCCAAACTCAGAACTTGAAATTCCACCAATGCTCAGCCTAGATATTTCCACCCTGGAAAACGTTGCCTTCAAGAAACCTTATACAAAACTTGACTCCTCTTCGATTACCTGCTGCTTCTTGCTGGAGCAGAGGCAACAACCTTCTTGTGTCTCTTCAAGTAAATATCTTGTGTGAGGCTTGTTGTTCAATGTAACTTTGTGTTACTCCTTGCATCCTGACTGCCAGGATGCCTTTCCCTAAGAGGTATAATACTTCCACTGGGGAAGCCTCTTCTCTCAGATCTGTAACACTTACACAGATTCTGTAATAAACCTCACACAAAAAAATTTATTGAGGTGGCAGCCTCTGAGCTGGAACAGAGATAGCAGTGTCCTGGGCAGTGGGACAGGCTTTTATAAAGTCTGTGGAGCATGCGCAGCAATCTAGTGGGAAGGTGAAGTGCAGCCAGAACAGGGTGATTTCCTACTAGCCTGTTTCCCTACGTTTTGGTCATATTTATACTTTGGGTGTGATGGGCTCTCTTTCTGGAGTAAGCAGAAGTGTGCACTTGTCCTATTACCTGAAAACCTCCACGAATGAATCTGCTGTTGATACACTTGCAACTTTAAGCTGAGCTAAGACCTGTTCTGCATTCCTTTTGAACTTTTCTACCCTCTGCCACCTAAATAATTTATTTATTTGATTTGATACTTTTGATTATTTAAAATATTGCTGCTGGCTTTTGGGCTTCTTGGCAGGAATACAAAATATTGATTCAATAGTTTAATTAAATTTGGCACTGGGATAAGGCAAGAATCAGGAGAAACCTTTCTTAAAAAATGCATGTAAGAGAGAAAAATATATTCATATTTCAGAGCAATAATAGGAGGCCATGTCCAAATTATTCCATTGAATTATTAGGCCAGCTGTAATTTAAACCCTCTGTGAAGTGGAATGTGTTTCATTAGATTCTGTTGGATCCAAACTACCATGCATAGCAACAAAAGAAACAAGGTTAGGTCAGCACACGTGGCTGCAAGTGCAAGAGAATGTAGAACTGAAGTATCCTTTAACTGTAGCCTCAGACTGTTCATATGGAAAAACACTCCCTTCTCCTTTCTCTTTTCCTCCCCACTCCCTCTTCTTCCTCCTATTTTCCTGGTTCTCTCCTTTTCTACTTCTATGATTCTTATCACTTCTTCCCCCTTTTGGTCTCTCTTCCCCTCTTTTTCCTCTTTTCATGATCTTCCTTCTGTTTATTCCCTGTTTTGCCCCATGAGTTTGCCTGTGTCTTTTCTCCATGTCTACACTGTGTAAGAATGAGGAGGACATGTCCATCTCATTCTCCCTGTAGTTTGGTTTTCTTTTTCAATCTTTTTTTCTCATTCTGTTAATCAGTGATTTTCTTCTATATCTCCCCTCTTTCCAGTAGCCACTTTCTTCTTTGTCTTTCTTAGGTCAGTGCCTCCCTTCAGTCCACCTTTAAATAAATGAAGTATAAGGTTCCCTTCTTTTTCATTCCTGCTGATACACTATTACATGTAAATACCATGGACAGAATTGTGATAAGATAGCACAGATAACAAATACAGAAAATACCAAGAACACATTCTCTACCAGACCATTTTCCTAACAGCCAATAGATGGAGATCCCAGCAGACCCCATCCTTGTTCATGTAACTTTCATTTTAGAAAGCAGAGGGTTGGATTGTTTTACCCATGATTCCTCCTGAGTTCTTTTGACTCCCTAAAGGAAATAGTCACAGTTTAAAATGAGGCTGAGGGGGACAGCAGAACTCTGGTAGGAGAAGATGGCCAACTCTGGACTACGCCTGTCTGAGTCCATGCATTTGATGCCCCTTAGACTCTTCTGATGTCACACTGCCTTTCCTTTCACTTGCGTATCCTCTTTTACAGAGGAAAATTCAGAGCATAATCTACTTTCTTTTCTTATTCAATATTTTATTTATTTACATTTCAGATGCAACTCCCCTTCTCCATTCTTCCCCATTCTCTCCCGCCCCCATTAATCCCCTATCCCATCCCTCCTCCTCCTTTTTTGCCTTTGTACTGTTTAAGTTACATGCAAGAATTTAAGTTCAGTTTTAGGTTGAGGAACTAACAATACAATAGATGCAAATAGTCAAAGAACAAGCAAAACAATAAACCCAGATAATCAAAGAACACAATAAACCCAGATAGTAAAAGAACACGCATGACAGACAATAAACAGTCTGTGACCACTCCTACAATCACTATTTCTAAGGGCTTATCAGGATGACCAAAATATCTGAACCTACCTCCCTGTCCTAGCCCAAAGTCATATTCATGCCTGAAGCCTACTTCTTTGTTCTAGCTTAAGATTTAAATTTCTGCGTGTATTACTTCTTTGCTCTAGACTAAGATTTATTTTCCTGCCTGAAATTTCTTCTTTGTTCTAGCCTAGGGTTTAGATTTGTCCCAGCCTAACGTCAGATACCTGCCTTCAGTTCATTTTCTTGTTCTTCACCTATGTCAGATTCCTTCCAAGCAGCCAATTTTCTTTTCCTTGGCCAATGTCAAATTCCTGCCAGGCAGCCCCAAAAGCTCTCCACATCTCCCCCTTTTTATTGCTTATGCTGAACCTGTCTTAAGTCATTCTGACAAGAAAGCCTTCCTTACCTTTCATAAATATGCATTATCATAAGCAATGAACTTCTGTCTTGGGTTGGTAAGGCTCTGTGCAGAATCTTACCCGTCCTTGGCTTGTCAGCCTGTTGAATTAATGTCTGTCTGGTAATCCATTTTCAGTTTCAAGTAATGTATTTTGGCTGCCAGCCTGTTGATGTAGTTAGAGACAAGCTTTAACAAAATGGGCAGGAATAAAATATTCCCAGGACAAGAAGGGCTAGCATGATCAAGCTATATATGCCATTCCTGATGTTTGACCAAAATGAAAATACTGACTTCAGGCCATGAATAATTTTATCATCATTTTCTGTAGCATCAAAGCTCAACAGAGCAGCATTCTTTAAATTTATAATCTCACTATGCAAAGTTAAAACACCCAGAAAGGTTTTAGGATTAGGCCAAATATCCTACAGGTGTCTTTAAACTTTCTTCTTATTATAATGACAATCATTGTAAATTTTAGAAGTAACACTACTCCAATGATATTTTTCATGACACTTGGGATGACTCCTAACTCTTGAATGCTGAACCTCCTTCAGATAATTTGAATAGGATATAAAGTATCAATCCATTGTTCCAGACAGCTATATAAATGCTTTTGTATACTCAATACATTAGTAACATTTTTTTGCTAGATGGTTAACAAAAATAGCTATCTTTACTCCTTCTGTCAATGCTATTGCAGAAGCAGTGGTGCTAGTAATTAATGAAATGAAAGCTGTTATACTAGCAATAATCAAGCCTACTAACCTCTTACTTTTGCTTAAAGCCTTATTCACTTCTTCCAGCACTTTCAAGCTTTTTTCAGAAAATCAAGGTTTTCTAATACTCAGAGCAGTAAGACAAAAGCTTGTTGATAAACCCTTGTAACAGACATGGCAGGTTTCAACACACTAACACAATTAGAAATTATACAGTCAAGGCAACTTACAATAAATACTGTAGAAGAGATAAAACCAATTTTAGCTTAACAATTAAAAGAGCCTTAAAACATATACTAACCCTTGTTTGAAATCCAGATCCTGTCCCAACTTTGTCCCTTGCTAACATAACATCATAGAGAACTGCAGCTAACTTCTAAATATGTCCCTGAAAATGTGTATGTCCAGCCTTCCAAATGTAGACTGTTATTTCCAATATTGGATTGATTTCTAAACCAATACATGATTGAGTCCTAATAGCTGATCACCTTTAAGAAAAATACATGATAATTTCTCTTTTTGATTCTCAGTCCAACAAGGTCTAAAAACTTGAGGCAAGGCTTCTTGTCTCATCTGGGATATAGGCAAGCAAAGGTGGGTCAGGAATGTATTTCCAATACAGTTTCCCAGTCACCTTTGTCAGGCCACTCAGCAAACTCACAGGTCAGCATCATTCTCTGTCTCAGCAACAGCATTCTGGTAACGAACATGTTTCTATAGCATCCTGTAAAAAAATCACAAACATGCCCTTTTTCCCATATTAGATAACTGGTCGGGATCATGCCATATGCCTGTAAGTAGAACCTTCCTTTTCACTTAGACATAAGTATGCCTAGTTGAAGGGCAAAATAGACAATCAGCAGAAAGTTCCTTGGCATCCAATTTTTTTTTTAATTTAAAATAAAAAGAATATGCTTTAAATAAATTTGTGGTGTTCAGGTATATGTCTCCCCTTTTTATTTTATGAAAATATTGTTTTAAAGTTACATGGGTCTCTTCCACAATGCCTTGTACTTGAAGGTTATAAGGAATCCCTGTAATAAATTGTTGACAAAAAGTCTCAACTGCTTGACTACAATTGCCAGATCCATTATCTGTTTTTTATTGAATATTTTATTTATTTACCTTTCAAATGTTATTTCCTCTTCCTTCTCCCCAAAGGCCACTAATATGGTCCCCCTTCTTCCTACTTCTATGAGAATGTACCTCCACCCATCCACCCATTTTCACCTCTCAAATTGCCCAACACTAGGGCATCCAGACTTTCAGGGACCAAAACCCTCCTCTTCCACTGATGCCTGATCGGGCCATTCTCAACTATCTATACAGGTGAAGCCTTAATTCCGTCCTTTTGTGTTCCTAGGCTGGAGGTTAAGACCATGGGAGCTCTGGTTGAATATTTTATTACTCCTTCTAAGAAGGACCAAAGCACCCACACTTTGGTCTTCCTGCTTCTTCTTGAGCTTTATGTGGTCCAAGTGTTGTATCTTAGGTATTGTGAGATTTTGAGCTAATATCCACTTATGAGTGAATGCATACCATGTGTGTTCTTTTGTGATTGGGTTACCTCACTCAGGATGATATTTTCCAGTTCCATCATTTGCCTAAGAATTTCATGAACTCATTGTTTTTAATAGTTGAGTAATACACCACTGTGTAAATGTACCACACTTTCTGTATCCATTCCTCTGTTGAAGAACATCTGTTTTTTTCCAGTTTCTGACTATTAAAAATAAGGCTGCTATGAACATAGTGGAGCATATGTCCTTGTTATATGTTGGAGCATCTTCTGGGTATATGCCCAGGAGTGGTATAGCTGGGTCCTCAGGTAACACTATGTTCAATTTTCTGAGGTACCACCAGACTGCTTTCCATAATAGTTGTACCAGCTTGCATTCCCACCAACAATGGAGGAGCATTCCTCTTTCTCCACATCCTCACCAACATTTGCTGTCACCTGTGTTTTTGATCCTAGCCATTCTGACTGGTGTGAGGTGTAATCTCAGGGTTATTTTGATTTGCATTTCCCTGATGACTAAGGATGTTGATTACCTCTTTAGGTGCCTTTCAATCATTTGAGTTTCCTCAGTTGAGAATTTTTTGTTTAGCTCTGTACCTCATTTTTAATAGGGTTATTTGATTCCCTAGAGTCTAATTTCTTCAGTTCTTTGTATACCATGGATATTGTAGGATTGGTAAAGATCTTTTTCCAACAAGTTGGTTGCCTGATTGTCCTATTGACGGTGTCCTTTGCTTTACAGACGCTTTGCAGTTTTATGAGGTCCCATTTGTCAATTCTTGATCGAGGATCATGAGCCATTGGTGTTCTGTTCAGGAATTTTTTTCTCTGTGCCCCTGTGTTTGAGGTTTTCCCCCATTTTCTCTTCTGTTACTTTCAGTGTATCTGATATTATGTGGAGATTCTTGATCCACTTGGACTTGAGCTTTTTACAATGAGATTAGAATGGATCAATTTGCATTCTTCTACATGCTAACCTGCAGTTGAACCAATGCCATTTGTAGAAAATGCTGTCTTTCTTCCACTGGATTGTTTTAGCTTCTTTGTCAAAGATCAAGTGGCCATAGTTATGTGGATTCATTTCTGAGTCTTCTATTCTATTCCATTGATCTTCCTGCCTGTCTCTGTACCAATATCATGCAGTTTTTTATCAATACTGCTCTGTAGTACAGCTTGAGGTCAGGGATGGTGATTCTTCCAGTAGTTCTTTTATTTTTGAGAATAATTTTCTCTATCTTGGCTTTTTTGTTATTCCAAATGAATTTGCAAGTTGCTCTCTTTATCTCTGAAGAATTGATTAGGAATTTTGATGAAGATTGCACTGAATCTGTAGATTGCTTATGGCAAGATGGCCATTTTTACTCTATTAATCCTACCAATCCATGAGCATGGGAGATCTTTCCATCTTCTGAGATCTTCTTTGATTTCTTTATTCAGAGACTTGAAGTTCTTGTCATACAGATCTTTCACTTGCTTGGTTAGACTTACTCCAAGATATTTTATATTATTTGTAACTATTGTGAAGGGTGTCATTTCACTGATTTCTTTCTCAACCCGTTTATCTTTTGAGTATAGGAAGGCTACTGATTTGTTTGAGTTAATTTTATTTCCACCCATTTTGCTGAAGTTGTTTATCTGGTTTAGGAGTTCTTTGGTGGAAGTTTTGGGGTAACTTAAGTATAGTATCATATCATCTGCAAATAATGAAATTTTGCCTTCTTCCTTTCCAATTTATATACCTTTGAACTCATTTTGTTGCCTAATTGCTCTGGCTAAGTCTTCCACTACTATATTAAATAGGTAGGGAGAGAGTGGGCAGCCTTGTCTAGTCCCTGATTTTAGTGGGATTGCTTAAGGTTTCTTTTTATTTACTTTGATGTTGGCTACTGGCTTGCTCTATATTTCTTTTACGATGTTTAGGTATGGGCCTTGAATTCTTGATCTTTCCAAGACTTTTACCATGAAGGGGTGTTGAATTTTGTCAAATGCTTTCTCAGTATCTAGTGGTTTTTTTAATCATTAAATTTGTTTATATAGTTTATTACATTGATGGATTTCTGAACATTGAACCATCCTTGCATTCCTGGAATAAAACCTACTTGATCATGACGCATGAATGTTTTGATGTGTTCTGGGATGCATTTGCAAGAATTTTATTGAGTATTTTTGCATTGAAATTCATAAGGAAGATTGGTCTGAAGTTCTCTTTGTTAGATCTTCATGTGGTTTAGGTATGAGTGTAATTTTGGCTTCATAGAACAAATTGGGTAGTGTTCCTTCTGTTTCTATTTTGTGGCACAGTTTATGGAAAATTTTTATTAGGTCTACTTTGAAGGTCTGATAGAATTCTGCACTAAAATCATCTGGTCCTGGGTTTTTTTAGTGGAAGATTTTAGTGATTGTTTCTATTTCGTTTGGGGTTATGGAATTGTTTAGATGGTTTATCTGAGCCTTATTTAACTTTAGCAACTGGTATTTGTCTATAATATTGTTTGTTTCATCTAGATTTTCCAATTTTCATGAGCATGGTCTTTTGTTGTAGTATTTAATGATTTTTTGAATTTCCTCTATTTCTGTTGTTATGTCACCATTTTCAGTTCTGATTTTATTAATTTGGATACTGTCTCTCTCTGCCCTCTGATTAGTCTAGCTAAGGATTAATCTATCTTATCTATCTTGTTGATTTTCTTTAAGAACCAGCTCCTGGTTTTTTTTGTTTTTGTTTTTGTTTTTTGGTTTGTTTTTTTTTTTTTTTTTTTTGATTCGTTATACAGTTCTTTTTGTTTCTATTTGGTTGATTTCAGCCCTGAGTTTGATTATTTTCTGACTTCTCCTCTCTGATGTGTTTGCTTTTTTTTTCTAGTTCTTTAGGTGTGTTGTCAATCTGCTAGTGTATGGTCTCTCCAGTTTCTTTTTGTAGGCACTTAGAACTATGAGTTTTTCTTTTAGCACCTCTGATTTCATTGTGTCCTATAAATTTTGGTATAATGTGTTTTCATTTTCATTAAATTCTAAAAAGTCTTTAATTTTTTTCTTTATTTCTTACTTGACCAAGTTATCATTGAGTAGAGTGTTTTTCAGTTTCCAGTTGAATGTGGGCTGTCCATTGTTACCAGTCTTAGTCCATGGTGATCTGATAAGATACATGGGATTATTTTAGTTTTCTTGTTATCTGTTAAGGCCTGTTTTGTGACCATTTATATGGTCTATTTTGGGGAAGGTACCATGGGGTGCTGAGAAAAAGGTATTTTTTTTTTTTTTTTGGTTTTGTTTTAGAATGATATGTTCTATAGATATCTGTTAAATCCATTTGGTTTATAACTTCTGTTAGTTTCACTGTATCTCTGCTTAGTTTCTGTTTCCATGATTCATTGCTAAGAGTGGGTTGTGCCTGGCAGTGGTGGAACACTCCTTTAATTCCAGCACTTGGGAGGCAGAGGCAAGTGTATTTCTGAGGCCAGCCTGGTCTACAGAGTGAGTTCCAGGACAGACAGGACTACACAGAGAAACCCTGTCTCGAAAAACAAACAAACAAACAAACAAACAAACAAAAAGAGTATATTGTTGAAGTCCCCCATTATTATTGTGTGAGGTGCAATGTGTGCTTTGAGCTTTAGTAAGGTTTCTTTTATGAAAGTGGGTGCTCTTGCATTTGGGGCACAGTTGTTTGGGATTGAGAGTTCATCTTGGTTGACTTTTCCTTTGACGAACATGAAATATCTTTCCTTATTCTTTTTGATAGCTTTAAGTTGGAAGTCGATTTTATTTAATATTAGAATAGCTACTCCAGCTTGTTTCTTAGGAAAATTTGTTTGAAAAATTATTTTCCAGCCTTTTACTCTAAGATAGCTCCTCCCTTTGTCACTGAGGTGCATTTCCTGTATGCAGCAAAATGCTGGGTCCTGTTTACATATCCAGTCTGTTAGTCTATGTCTTTTTATTGGGGAATTAAGTCCATTGATGTTAAGAGATATAAACTGGAGATTGTTGTTTGCTGTTATTTTTGTTATTAGAGGTGGCATTGTGTTTGTGTGGTTATCTTCTTTTAGATTTGTCAGAAAAATATTACTGTCTTGCTTTTTCTAAGGTATAATTTTTCTCCTTGTATTATAGTTTTACCTCTATTATCCGTTGTAGTGCTCAATTTGTGGAATATTGTGTAAATTTGTTTTTTTATGGAATATCTTGGTTTCTCTATCTATGGTAATTGAGAGTTTTGCTGGGTATAGTAGCCTGTGCAGGCATTTGTGTTCTTTAGTGTCTGTATCACATCTGTCCAGGATCTTCTGGCTTTTATAGTCTCTGGTGAGAAGTCTGGTGTAATCCTGATAGGTCTGTCTTTATATGTTACTTGGCCTTTTTTCTTTACTGTTTTTAATATTCTTTCTTTGTTTTGTGCATTTGGTTTTTTGATTATTATGTGAAGTAGGTATTTCTTTTCTGGTCTAGTCTATTTGGTGTTGTGTAGAATTCTTGTATTTTTATGGGCATCTTGTTCTTTAGCTTAGGAAAGTCTTCTTCTATGATTTTTCAAAGATATTTATTGATTTTTTTTATTTGGGAATCTTTATTCTCTTCTATACCTGTCATGCTTAGGTTTGGTCTTCTCTTTGTGTCCTGGATTTCCTGGATGTTTTGAATCAGAAACTTTTTGCACTTTGCATTTTCTTTGACAGTTGTGTCAATATTTTCTATGGTATCTTCTGCATTTGAGATTCCCTCTTGTATCTTTTGTATTCTGTTTGCATCAACTACTCCTGATTTTTTTTCTAGGTTTTCTATCTCCAGGGTAGTTTCCCTTTGTGATTTCTTTATTGTTTTTACTTCCATTTTTATGTCGTGGATGGTTTTGTTAAATTCACTCACCTATTTAGTAGTGTTTTCTCTTTAATTCTTTAAAGGATTTTTGTGTTTCCTCTTCAAGGGCTTCTACCTGTTTACCTGTGTTCTCCTCAATTTCTTTGAGGGTGTTTTTCATGTCCTTCTTAAAGTTCTCTATCATCATCATTAGAAATGACTTTAAATCTGAATCTTGCTTTCCTGGTGTGTTGGGGTATTCGGGACTTTCTATTGTGTGAGAACTAGGTTCTGATAATGCCAAATACTCCGGGTTGCTGATGCTTATATTCTTGTGCTTGACTTTCACCATCTGGTTATCTTTAGTGCTACCTGCACTACCTCTGACTGGAGTCTGCCTTTCCTACTATCTTGGTTGTTTCAGAACTGTTTGGGGTGGGTGTTGCTGCTAGGGTTAGAACTGAAGCCCAAGATCTGCTCAGTGCTCCTGGCCAGGAATGAATTCCTTGGTCCCAGTGGGTCCCAGTTACTCCCTGTTTAAGATGGGTGTTGCTGTCTTTTTTCCTAAGATACTGCAGGGGCTAGAGCTCCTGGAATCCCCGCCTCCTCTGGGTTTTATGGGATTGGGTGCAGAGCTGAAGCCCAAGATCTGCTCAATGCTTTCAAACCAAAAAAAAAGCCTCTTTTTCTCTGCAGGGTTCTCTGACTTCTGGAGTGCTGAGAATTCATCCTTTGTTCAGTTATTTCTAGTTTTAGTGATTGAAGGAATCTCTGATGACAATAAGGGTAATGGCTCATAAGGGTAATGACTAAAATGAACACAGAGCACTTCTATTCTGGGCTGGTTGTGATCAACTCAAGTGATTTTGAAGAGGAAGACAGAAGGATGCTGCGTGACAACATTCCTTTTTTATAGGCTGAGTGATTCTTAAGTAATCAGACTCTGTCCTCACAGCCAGGTGATCATGCTGGCCCAGGCCTGCTGCTGGTTGTGAAGTCAGGCAGGGAGCCAAGACATCAGCTGGTCTGTGAGATAGTCATGCAGGCTGCCTACAGCACTGTTCCCTGCCAGTCAGGCAGAGGCGAATGCATACATGCTCTGGATGGCTGATGTCTGTGGTCAGGGCTTGCCTACTACTCCACAGGATATCAATTACATTAACCATCCAGGGCTTGCTTCACTTTGCCAGATGACAACATCTCATTTGGAGACAGGCCATTTTTCAAGGAAAGGGATTATTATACACCTTTAAATCTTCAGGCTCAGTGTTTTAGAGTCAGAGACTGTGTACATGAGACTACAATGCTCACTGGCTAGATGTCCCAAGGCAAACTGGAAGAAGTGAATACAGGGACAGTGACAGAGTGCAGCCTTATAGCTGGAATAGCTACTCATTGGTAAGAAGACTGCAGGGTTCAGTATTTTATAATACATCCACTTGTGTTTTCATTCAATGTTATTAACGATCCTGTTGAAATCATATATAGCCATATATTTTCAAGAATCTTTGTAAGTTTTGGCTGATCAGTTATGACAAACTTCATATTTTTAGACATGTAAAAAAATTCCAGATATTTTCACAATTCTAAATTAGAACCCAATCAATCATTTAGACATTTTGTTTCCCTTTTTACTTAATTATTTGGTTAAGGTGACTGTCTAATTGATATGTTTTGGGTTTTAGCATGACATTTTCACACACACACACACACACACACACACACACACACACACACACGTTCTATTACCTTTTCTTGTCTCATTCCACTGATTCACTTTCTCACCTGAATTGCTTGTATTATACTTTCAACACATATATATCTTCTTGTGCATGCATAAGATTCTCTACACCTCAGTGAGTAACAGCATCACAGAAACTGTCAGCAACCCATAAGGTGACATATATAAGGTGTCATGTGTTTATAGTGGTAGCAGTTGATAATTAATAGGACATCTATCAACTATTTCATGTTTTTATGATGGACTCTTTTCTCACTGCTCACTCTTCCAGTTTGAAAAGTTGAGGTCACCTGCAGGACCTCAACAGCCACTTGCTCGATTAGGGCATCAGACGGTCAAACTGAATTTTTACCTCTTTTTTTTTTTTCTGGGAGGAATTTATTGCCTGGTTAAAGAGAAGGTATAATTTAAAAGTTGGTGGTGGGAGTGAATGTTTGTACAATGATAACATTTTGCTGAGATCATCTAATTTCAGTTATAGCTACTGTTTCTCAATGAAGTCTAACATTACACATATTTTGTTAGATAGTATTCTTAAATATCATCACTTGAACAGCAAATTATATTTAATCTTTAGATGATTTAAAATTCAATTATTGTAAAATCAAAGTCATTCCCGGCCATCTAGGGAATGGCTTTGTGTTTCTGTGTTTCTACCAGTTCCTAAAACACATTTCAGAAATGTCTGTGGCAACAAACACTGAAACGTCATTTCATAAACAGAAATCTTATGTTCTCCCTTGTAATTCTGCATTAACTTTTTACACAGGTAGAATTCAAGGGATGCCCCAGAGGGGGTTTCCTGAAGAGATTATCATTTGAGGCAAGAGATTGCCCTCCTATTGTGGTCAGACATCAGCCAGTATATTGAGGGACTGAGGTCAGCTAAAGAAAGAAAATGTTCCTTATTGTTTGGGCTAGGGTATCTCATCTTCTCTACACTTACTTTATGTCACTGGTCTTTATAACACCAAGGCTTCAGGCTTGGGCTCGGTTTCACCCTTGGTATTGATGGGTCTCCAGGTTGCTGATCACCAGTGAATGATTGAACCTCCTATCTTCCAAAATCGTGAGAGATACTTTTTTCTTTTTATTTCTGCTTGTCTGTTCCCACCATAATTATTTTTCTGTTGATGTCGGCAAGGAACAAATTATTTTACATAATTCCTTTAAATTTTTGCTTTTTTATGCACCAAGAGGAGGATTTCTTTCCAGATGTTCAAAGATTTTAATAACTCAAAAGATAGTATTATATATGGTGAGAAAGAAACACGTACTTTAAAATATAAAATGTTGGTGAAAATGAAAATATAAAATGTGTACCATCAGGAAACATCTGTGCTATGGGTCCCTTAAATACTGATTCATGGATGAAGAATTTTATTCAATGTCCACTTTAATTTTCCATTTTTCATTTTTTCCTGCTTCGTAATGAGTATTCTGAAAATTACAGAAGAAATTGTGAATACATTAGATTCTGTCCTCAAGCTCCTCTCCAATAGCAGGGTGGAAAACATCTAAATTCAGAATAATCAAATGGAGCTACTAGGATGAACAATTAAAACATTGAAAATAGATATTGTGAACAACTGCTTCTTAAGATTAACCCTAAGTATTAAAACAAAATAAATGAAGCCAATGCAATGCTTCTGTTTTATGTCTACCACTTAGTCTACACAAAGTAAAATTCTGCTCATCTGATGAGAACTGTCACCCTTTTTAGGATCATAAAGAAATGTAACAATGGAAAAGAAAGCAACATATTAGCCACTAAAATTTAGCAAGCCAAATAAAATTTTATTGTGCATTTTTCCCTAATTAAACTTTATAGATTGCTTAGATGTTAATCAGCACACAAAGCGTCTGGGAACTTTAGTTCCTGAAGCAACAGCAGGCAGATTGTTTAATTATCCAATAGAACATAGTAAATGTAAGAAAGTGGCATGAAAATTCTTTCTTGACTCTAATGGTTTCATGGGTGTTAGGTGGAGAGAACTTGAAATTCTTGAATTAATGTACAATTGTATAAAACTTACAGCCAACCTAGAATTTTTCTCTCTCATTTGTTTCTCATTTTATTCATCTAAGAGAAAATAGATCTTTGAGGTTTATAGAAACAGTCCCCTATGAACTTTGACAAAGTTTGGCTTCCCAGAGTTGTTACCTGTAGTCAACAGGTAACCATGAAATGTTGAAAATGGTGGTATTTCTTTTGGCTCTTTCAAGACAGAAATCACATCCCCATAATTGAAATCATATCACAGTGTTCTAATGGTTTTCTTTTCTTAGTTACTGTAGTTACTCCTTCTTATGCTCTTCTTTCATTTATTCTCCACATAACTTTTTTCCTGTCTCCTTATTTTTTGTAGTAACGAGGGCCTTATGTATGCTAGACACAGACTCTCTCACTAAGCCACTCATCAACTATATTAATCACCTTTTGTGCCTAATGTAAATATTCAAGTTCAGTGTAAGTATAGGGGAAAATTGATCATAAATAGAGTTCTGTGCTAATGATGGTATCTTATGTGTTCTGGGGGGCATTGGAATGTGCCCTGTATGGATAAGAGTGGATGGGCATATTATTGTAATGAAAGTCTCAGCTGGACTGTTGCTGTTGTTCATTGAATTGGTGATTCCCTTATGGTGTTTTTACCATTAAGTTTGATGAACACTCAAAAAAGAAAAAGTAGATGCAGTCATCAAGGTAGAAATTGTGTGTGTGTGTGTGTGTGTGTGTGTGTGTGTGTGTGTGTGTGTGTTGATTGAACTGAGGGGCCTGGTGCATTCTAAAGGGGTCCTCTTCCATTCTCCAGTATACTGGACATGAGTTTGGTAATAAGAACATTATATTCGCAGTTAAAATGTTTTTTTCCTTAGCTAGGACTTTTGTTTCTCTGTGCTTAGAGTATAAATGAATGTCATTAGCCTGCTTACCCACTCTACACCTTCATCTCTCTGTCTTGTAAAGTTGGTAATAAGAATAGTAGAAAATATAATTTTTCTGAACCAATCCACAGGCAATAAATATTTATGTGCAACACAAAGGGAGGTGTTTTCTTGGACCTAGCTAAAATGGCATTTGAATGAAACTTTAATTCAATGACAACTTTAGTGTACAAGTCAAGATGATAGAAAATTATAGTCATTCCAAGTTGCATAGCCTTCCTTATACATTTCAAAGTCACAGAGATCTGTCCTTTGATATAATGATCTCATTTTCTTTCTGTATAAACTCAGCATTATAACTTCTGATCTTATGGTGGTGCTAATATTTTGAGTAATCTTCATATGGTTTCCTATGTCTTTATGAAATTACATTTCAACCAGCAGTCTATGGGAGTTTCTCCTCTGTAACCTTGACAGTATTTGAATGAATGAGGTGTTGGGGTGGAAAGGGGGAGTTACTATATCCATTTCTATCCATTCTAACTGGGATGAATTATACCTCTATAAGGTTTTGATATATACAACTCTGATGACCAAAGTTGTTGACCATACAATTAAGTATTTGCACTTTCAAGAAATGTCTATTCAAATCACTTGGTGTTACATAAACTGGATTGTATGTGGTTTCTTTTACTGAGTTAATATTAGAAAATATTTTTATACTTTGGATACATTAACATATTAAAGAAGAAAATTGTTTCTCGCAATTAATAGAGAAATATCATTTAGAAAACATTAAAACCATCCATGATCAAAAATTTTTGTTATCTCAAAGAGAGGTAATTACAGCAGATCTTCAGTAAACATCAGAACCATGGCAAACACTTAAAAAATATAACAAAAATTTATATCTTAAAGTTTCAGTTATAATAAAAATACATAGTATATGTTAGACATATACTATGCCTAACATTGACATAAAAGTTATAGCCAGGAAAAAATTAAGAAGTAAATAATGTATAACAATAATGTGATTAGTATTAGTAAACATCCACAGAGATAATCTTGGAATCTCCACACCACACAGGAGGCTAATAAAGATGCAGCTACATTATTGGATATGAAATACACAAAATTCAACTGCAACTGCATTTCTATTTACTACTAAAACCATTGTATATATAATTCATAATGGCAGTATATACAACAATAAGATTGTTTTATGCTGGCAAGGTTTTACAAGGGTTAACTGTGATTTCTGTGAAGAAGAGAGTCATAAAATATGATGAAAAGGATGAAGATGAGTTAAATGACTGGAGACATAAAACTTTAAATTTGAATCTTCAAAGTAGCATCTGAGCACATCAGTCAGCAAAACTTGGGTGGTCTTCTTTGTAAACCCTTTCTTTATGTGTCTAGGGCTCTTATCTCTATGCCAGCAGTTCAATGGATCTGTGTGCCTTCAGCTCATCTTTGAGAATGCATCTCATACAATAGCTTTTGGGGCAGAAATCTTCCTATACAAGTCTGTACTAAACCAAGAGAATATAAAATTGTGGTCATTCAATTAAGAAGACCACCAAAGATAAATAAGGAAACTGAACTTTCAATATAATTGTAAATATTTCAGATAAAATCAGATGGAATTTGAGAAATATTCTAAATTACATAATATACATTTTGTTATTTTCAAGTATTAAATAACAACAAAAAAGAACATTACATAAAATAGTATTTAAATATACCAAATCTTTAAATTTTATTTCAAAATAGTAAACGCACTTATTAATTGAAACAAGATGAATAGGTCTACTGTTTTTCCTTCATTAATTTATTTCTTCACTTTATAGCATGCTTGCAGCTCCCTTTCCTCCTCTCCTCTGAGTGCCACCCTTACACTCCTACCTCATCCCTTCCTTCCCTTTTTCTCAGTGAAGGGAAAGTCCTCCCCCATGGGTATCCACCTAACCTGGTACTTGAATTCACAGAAGGACTAAGTGCATCCTCTCCTAATGAGGCCAGACAAGGGAGAGCTATGGGAAAGGATCCAAAGTCCCATAACAGAGTCAGAGACAGCCCATGCTTCAATTGTTAGAAGACACAAGAAGAGCAAGCTGCATATCTGCCACATATTTGTAAGAAGCCTACATCTAGCTAATACATACTTTTGGTTGGTGGTTTAGTGTTTTTTAACCCCCACATGGGCCCGAGTAATTTACTCAGTGAGATTTCTTGTGGTGTCCTTTGTGGGGAGCCGACAGAAGGCAGATATCATCCATGCAGTCATCTTGAGCCATATACCCTGATAAGAGACTTGTTTACAATAGACTACAACAGCTGAGCACACTCTGATAACATCTTGTTTTAGATACCCAGGATTTTCCCTTGGGTGTGTAAGACTTAAAGGTGTGTGACTTAGGGCGTGACTTAGAGATCAGATTTAGAGACAAGACATAACGGCATGAATTAAAGGCGTGTCTTAGAAGTGAGACATATAAAAGGTAAGAGGCAGAAGAGAATAGGACATTAAGGATTAGACATTAGACATTTGAGACAGAAGAAAGCAACTAGGAACTAGAGCATTA
This sequence comes from Rhabdomys pumilio, assembly GCA_030674055.1. Classification (NCBI taxonomy): domain Eukaryota; kingdom Metazoa; phylum Chordata; class Mammalia; order Rodentia; family Muridae; genus Rhabdomys; species Rhabdomys pumilio. The sequence continues at coordinate 74,554,241 of JANHMN010000010.1, forward strand.
GGTAGTAGGCACTTGAGACTCGAGACTCGAACTTGGAACTGGAAACTTGGAACTTGGAGGCACTAGGGACTAGGAACCAGGTACTAGGAACTCAAGACTTAGACTAGAAAGAGAGACTGAAGAAAAAACGAGATTGAATCACACTCTGTCTGGTCTTCATTCTTCAAATCCGTCCTCACTCTCTATTTGCTGAACCCCAACCCACTGACTGGAGCAGCTTGGGGCAGTGCGAGCTCTTACAATTTAGCCCTCAAGGCTTTTGGCAGTGTGGGTTCCAACAGTGACAGAGTGGTTTGTGACATTTTGGCCCCCAAGGATCGGGTAGTGGGGCTGTCATCAATTTTGGTGCCCAGTGTGGAGCATCTTGGGCTGCAACATTTTTGGTGCCTAATGTGGGGCAAATTGGTTCCCATCATTTTTGGCGCCCAACGTGGTGAAGCTCGGGCTGCAACCGTCCTTAACCACTCTTGCTCCCTCATTTCTTCTCCCCACTTTTTAACAAGCCTCCCTGAACTCTGCCTATTGTTCGACTGTGGGTCTCTGCATCTGTTTCCACCAGCTGCTTGATGAAGCCTCACAAAAGACAGTTATGATAAGCTCCTGTCTGCAAACATAGCAGGATATCAACAATGCTGTAAGTTGTTGGCACTCTCACATGGGATGGGTCTCAAGTTGGGCCAGTCATTGGCTGGCCATTCCTTCAATCTCTGCTCCTAATTAATACCTGCACTTCTTGTAGTCAGGACACATTTGGGGTTTTATATTTTGTGGGTGGGTTGATGTCCTCCTCTCTCCACTGGAAGTCGCATTGGGCTCAGAATGTGGCTTTTTCAGGATCCATATCCCTACCTGTGAGAGTGTCAGCTAGAATCACCCCCAAAGACTCCTAAGAGTCTCCTCTATCTGCCACATTTTCTGTTCCCTTTCCCATGCCTTGCCCCCTTCACACACCTAACCTCCGACCCATTCTCTTTCCCACACCTTCTCCCATCCAGTTCTCTCCCCCATCTACTTCAGATGTCTATTTCATTTTCTTTTCTGAGTGGGATTCAGGCATTCTTCTTTGGGCCTTCTTTGTTACTTACCTTCCTTAGGTCTGTTGATGTATCATGGTTATCCTATACTTTATGGCTAATATCTACTTATAGACAAATACATATTGTGTGGTTCTTTCTGGGTCTGGGTTACCTCACTCAAAATGACATTTTCTAGTTCCATCCATTTGCTTGCAAAATTTATGATACACTTATTTTTAATAGCTGAATAGTACTCCATTGTGCAAATGAACCACAATAATTTTTATTCATTCTTCTGCTGAGATACATCTAGGTTGTTTCAAGTTTCTGGTCATTAACAATAATGCTGCTAGGAACATAGTTGACCAAGTATCCCTCAGTATGGTGGAGGATCTTCTGAGTATATGTCTAGGAGTTTTATCACTGGGATTTGAGATAGAAGTATTCCCAATTTTCTGAGAAATTGCCATATTGATTTTCAGAGTTGTCCTAAATATTTTCACACCTACCAATGTTAAAGAAATGTTACCCCACATTATCGCCAGCACATGCCATAGACTCAAAGAAATTTTCATTTAGCCATTCTGACAGGTGTAAAATAGAATTTGTCATTTTGATTTGCATTTTTGTGATGAGTAAGAACATTGAACATTTCTCTAAGTATTTTTAAACAATTAGATATTCATTTTTTAAAAATTCTCTGTTTATCTCTATCTCATTTTTAATTGGGTTATTTAGATTGTTGGTATCTAACTTCTTGAGTTCTTTATATATTTTAGATATTAACCCTCTGTCAGATACAGGGTTGATAAAGATATTTTCTCAAATGGTAGGTCCTTTGACTTACAAAAACTTTGACTACAGTGTCTTTTGACTTACAGAAGCTTCTCAGTTTCCAGAGGTCCCACTTAGCAATTATACATCTTAGAGCCTAAGTCATTGGTGTCCTGTTCAGGAAGTTTTCTCCTATACTAACACCATTAAAGCTACATCTCATTTTTTTCTTTCATTATATTAAGTGTATCTGGTTTTCTGTTGAGGTCATTGTTGGGAGCTGACTTTTAACAGAAAGAGGCTAGAAAGCAGCTATCCATGCCTGTAAGGTGCACTTGCTAGCCATGCCTCCAAGGCTTATGTCATATCCACATGCCTACAAGGGGCGTGGCAAAAGTGTATAAATACCTCAGATTTCCCTTCAATAAATGACTAGACTCAGGACTAGACTTGAGACTGGATCAGAACCTTTGTCTTGTCTCTATTCCTAGCGTCTCTTCCCCTTATCCCTTATCTCTATCCCTCTAGACCCTGACCCGAAGACCTGAGCAATCTGCAACATTTTTTATTAAGTCTTTTGTCTCAAGCCAGGTAGAGCGAGCCGGTTGCAACAGGTCATTGATCCACTTGGACTTGAGATTTTAATGGGGTGATAGGCATGGATTTATTTTCATTTTTCTACATGCAGAATCCAGTTAGACCAGCAGGATTTGTTGTAGATGATCTCTGTTTTCCACTATTATGGTTTTGGCTTCCTTATAAAAATATTAAGTATCTGTAGGTGTGTGGGTTTATTTCTAGGTCTTCAATTCAAATCCATTGATCAACTTGTCTATTTCTATACCAATACCATGCAGTTTTTATTACTATTTCTCTGTAGTACAGCTTGATATCAGAGATGGTGATACCTCCAGTAGTACAGAATTGTTTTAGCTATCCTAGGAATTTTATTTTTCCATATGAAGTTGGAAATTGCTCTTTTAAAATCTGTAAAGAATTCTGTTGGAATTTTGATGGCAATTGCATAAAATCTATAAACTGCTTTTGGTAAGATGATCATTCTTACTATGTTAATCCATGAGCATGAGATGTCTTTCCATCTTCCGATATTTTCCTCAATTTTTCAGAGACTTGAGTTTCTTGTTATCCAGGTCTTTCACTTGCTTGGTTAGAGTTACATCAAGATATGTTATACTATTTGTGGCTATTGTGAAGAGTGTTGATTCCCTAATTTTTTTCTCAGCCCATTTATCATTTGTATGTAGGAGGGCTATTGATTTTTTTCCTAAAGGTGTTTATCCATGGCAAAAGTTCTCTGGTCAAACTTTTTGGTGTCATTTATGTATATTATCATATCATCTGTGAATAGTGATACTTTGACTTCTTCCTTTCCAATTTGTATTGTACCACATTTGCTGTATCCATTCCTCTGTTGAGAGACACCTGGGTTATTTTCAGTTTCTGTTGATTATAAATAAGGCTGCCTTGATCATACTGAAACATGTGTTCTTGTGATATGGTGAGACTTTTTTGGGGGGAGGTACATACCCAGGAGAGGTATCTCAGAAAATCTACTAAAGACCTAGCTATACCTCTTTAGTAGGTTTTCTGAGAAACCACCAGATTGATTAACAAAACCAGCTTGCAATTCTACCAGCAATGAAAAAGTATTTCTCTTTCATGTATAGATATTTTTTAACTTTGGTTTTGTTGTAGAATTGAGATTTCATCTTGTTGAATTTTGAAGTGTCCTTCCCCATCTCTTTTGATTAATTTGGGTTGAAAGTCTATTTTTATTAAATACTAGAATACCTAATTATCTAATAACTTTATTAGATAATAGATACTTCAGCTTGCTTTTGAGATCCATTTGCTTTTAAAACTTTTTTCTAGCCCTTTACTCTGAGGTAGTGTCTGTTTTTGTTGCTGGGATATGTTTCTTATATGCAGAAGAATGATGATTCATGTTTTCATATCTAATCTGCCAGCCTGTGTCTTCTGATTGGGGAATTGATGTTGACAGATATAGTTTGATGTTTCTGGTGAGAGAGAGAGAGAGAGAGAGAGAGAGAGAGATTCCCTTCACTTAAATTTCCTTCTATGTGATTATTTATTTCCTATGTTTTCTTGGTTATACTTAACCTCACTAGCTTGGAATTTTCCTTCTAGTATCTTCTGTAGGGATGTATTTTTAAATAGATATTTTTATCTTTTGATTTTGTTATGTAATATCTTATTTTTTCCATCTACGGTCTTTAAGAATTTTGCTAGGGATAGTACTTTAGGTTAGCATTTGTGGTCTCTGAGAGACTGAAAGACATATTCTCAAGGTCTTCTGACTTTTAAAGTCTCTGTTGAGAAGTCTGGTGTTGAGAAGTCTGATAGGTCTTTCTTTATGTGTTTCATGGCAATGTTTTTCCTTGCAGCTTTTACTATTTTTTGTTGTTCTGTACATTTTGGGTTTTTATTATTATATGGTGGGTATATTTTATTTTCTTGTCCAATCTAACTGGTGTTCTATAAGATTTTTCTGTTTATAGGCATTTCTTTCTTTTGGTTAAGAAAAATTTCTTCTATAATTTTGTTGAAAATATTATCTGAGACTTTGTGCAGAAAATCTCTTTTTTCTATTCCTGTTATTTTTAGATTTGGACTTTTCATAGGTTCTCAATTTCCTGGATATTTTATGTTATAAACATTTGCATTTAACATTCTCTTTTACTGATGTATCAATTTCTTTTATTGTATCTTCTATGTGTAAAATTTTGTCTTCTATCTCTTGTATTCTTTTGGTGATGCTTGTGTCTCGAGTTTCTGTTCTTTTACTTAGGTTTTTCCACATCTGGGATTCTCTCAGTTTGTGTGTGTATGTGTGTGTGTGTGTGTGTGTGTGTGTGTGTGTGTGTGTCTTTCTCCTATTTTCATTTCCAGGTCTTCAACAGTTTTATTAATTTTTTCACCCATTTAATTATATTTTCCTGTATTTCTTTAAGGAATTTATTCATTTCCTACTTAAAGGTCTCTATTATCTTTATAGGATTGGATTTGGGGTCATTGTTTTGTGTTACAGTTATGTTAGAATATCCAGAATTTGCTGTAGTAAGATAACTGGGTTCTGGTGGAGTCATTTTGCCCTGGCTCTTGTTGATTGTGTTCTTTTGTGGGCCTTTGGATATCTGGTTTTGCTTTGTGTTGGCAGGCCTGGTAGTCCTTAAGGGTAACAGGCCTCTGGTAGTCTGAGATGACAGTAGAGTAGAATTCTAGAAATACAGGTAGAATTGATAGTCGCTGATGACAGCACTTCTCTGTTTTTCTTAAATGGCAGCAGGTCTCTGAGAATTCAAGAAGAGCTGTGGACTGGACAATGAAGTTCACTGCGTACAGAGAAAAGCTCTCCACTGCAGGGCTTACCAAGAGGACAGATCTACTGTTAAGACATGTTAGAGTTCTGAGGCTACACAGTCCAGGAACCTAGGGTAAAACCCAAATGAGTATTCTAAATAAAACAAAAAACAACAAAACACCAGAACCTTTAGGAAGAAAATTACCTCTAGTGACATTCTTCTATACTTTTAGATCAGTGCCTTGCTCAGTTATAACTGGAACACATAACCCTAAATAAAATGTTTCTATCAAATCTCTCTTCTCAGGGCTCTGGAAACATTTTGGAAAAGGAGGCAGTAAAAGTGTGAGAGCCAGAAGGAATAGAAGACACCAGAAAACAAGGCTCTCTAAGTCAACATGATCAAAGCAGATATAAATCCACAGAGACTGAGGCAGCATGCACACAGCTTGCAGAGTCTGTACTAGATTCTCGGTGCATACATTATGGGTTTCATCTTAACGTTTATATGGGATTTTTGAGTGTAAGAATAAGTGGGTCTCTGGTTCTTGTGTCTTCTCTTGGGTTCTTTTCTTTTGGTTTGTTTGTTTTGTGTAATTCTAATATGTTAGTTTTTGTTTCATCTTATTTTATTTTAATTTATTACTATCCCTTAGAAGCCTGTTTGTGTTTTAATAAGAGGCAGAAAAGGGGTAGATCCAGATGAGAGGAGATGTGAGGACAGAACTGAGAGTAGAGGGATGGTAAACTGTAATCAAGATATAAAAATATCATAAAAAGACATATTTCAGTATGAAAACAAGAATGTGCAAAATGAGATAGCAGAGAAATGGGACATTTGCTGCAGCACACCAGTACAGAGCTCAGACAATTCCTGTAGAAAACTCAGAAAAATGCTATTAAAGTCAAAGATCACCTCAAGATAACAATGTTTATTTAAACAAGCAGCTTCTAAACAAATCTACATTCTAGACAATAGTTGATTCTAAATGTTCTCTATTGCAAGTTAATGAACTACCTTTATAACCAGAAATATAGAAAATACTATTTAGAGGTTTCTTGATTGGCACATTCTAGACGTTTGGAAATTAAAATGTAATTAACTCTGAGGGGAAGCCACTATGATTGGCTAAGGCTCAGTTATGTAACTATAGGACTAAAATCTAAAGTTAGATTCAGTGTGCTTGAAATCAATCTGTGTTGTTGCTACACAAAATATTTCTTTGGACCAACAAATCATTCAAATATGAAGACTGATTAGGTTGATTTATCCTAGTTCTACAAGACAAACTCATAAAATTTGATGCAGAACAAAAAAAAAATGAGATTTACCTTTCTGTTGAGAGCAACATTCAAAAAATGATGCTGGAATATTGGGTCAGCCATTGCATCCCAAAGCAAGTGATGGGAAAGGAAAGAAAATTAAATTTCTTCATTCCACTATATTATACACAAAAAATAATTTTATATGAAATCTCAGTATGAAAGGCAAAGAAAAAAAAGCCTTAAAATCAGAAATGAGCCCTCATAATGTCCCAGTGGGATTTTACTTTAACTCAGAGGATCACATGTCAAAAGGAAAAGGCTGATTCACTGAAAAATCATTCAAATACATTCAGAACTATTAATCTAAAACTACCACTTAAAGTGATAGAACAAACCCCAGAGGCAGTATTTCCTACTAGTGCCACTGTCACCCTCAGCAACAGAAGAGCATTCACTTTGTTTCCAAGGGGGCGGGGCCCAGGCAGTGATTTAAGGGCTTTGTCAGCATTTATTTAATCTAAAGGGCTAATTTAAAAGATGAATATTATGACTACCAAAAAGTAAAATGAAGAAACTAGATGCCATTGAAGTTAAGTAACTTGCCTAGCCACACTAAAAGTATGATCAGTACACAAACCATGTTGCTCATCATGAAAATAACTGCCTCTTCCAAATGAAACCAATGGAAGCATGAAGGGGTGAGTTGTTTGGAAAAATATCTGATGTTAAATCTAGGAACAAATATGTATGAATCAGTCATTTATACCCCTAAGAAAACTTACAATACTCTTCCATTTAGAAATGAATGATAGAAACATTATATATCAAAATCTATGTATAACTAAAGTACTGTTTAGCAAAATTTAATCTGTAATTTCTGTCCTGAATCTAATAGGATCTGATGATAATGAATAAATTGAACAAAGGTCTTAAAAATTATAAGAAAGAAAAACAGAACAAAACAAAACATGCATGAGAATATCTCACAAAGATCTTCAATGGTTAATAAACATGTAAAATTGTTAGAGGTTATTAATGATAATGGAAATATAAATTATTATAACTTTCCTATCATCTAGAATTAAAATTTGGTACAATTTAAAATGTTGGTTTAAATGAACTAAGTGTATAACATAATATTCTTATATACAACTTTAGACTATATAAATTGCTGCATTCATAAAACTAGTTTATTATAATCTTGTAAAAAATGTGCTATACACATGCCATTGTTTGATGATTCTATTCAACTTCTACTTATTGGAAAAGAAAACCATCCATATGTGAACAAGAAGAAAGTTAAGTATTGCATATGGATAAAATTATTTAAATTATAAGAAGAACAAACCACCAAAATGAAAGATTATCAAAATAATACTGGAAAGCATCCTTTTTGAAGTTAACATACCAAATGTAACTTTATACAATAATGGAAAAGTCACAGACTCCAAATACAAACCTCTACACTGAAGAGTGTCAGGAACTGACACAAAGACCCAACAGCAAGCCTCCACACTGATGAAGTTCAAAACATATACATGAAACTGTTGTGTAGGCTTTCAGAAATTAGTAGCTACTTCAGTAAAGAAGGAAAGTGAAATAGAGAAATTCTGGATGACAGGTACACTAATATTCACTTCATAATTACAATAAACAAATATTCTTTTGTAATATTTTAAATATAAGCTGAAGAACACTTCATAAAACAATTTTTTCAAAAAAGAAACCCTTTTACCTTCTGATGCCATTTAAACTTCTTAGGACATATCAGTTTTTTTAAACAATATTTCAATATTTATATACTTAATACTTACATAGAAAATGGTTATAATTATGTTTATAATACTCAAGATAACTTTTTTTGCTCAACTAGCCATAGAAAAATCTAGACCTGAATTCTAAACACAGAGGCTTGAATATTAGAATTGTATAAATCTTTTCAAAATACAGTCTGAGCTAATTGATGATTAAGAGGTGATATTGAAATCATAGAATATGTTAATATGCTGAGTATATAAAGGTACATAGGTCACATATCAATATTTGTATATTTAATAATGTGTGTACATTTTAAGCTTTATGATAATGTTTAATGCTTTGTGTTTTCTTATCTAAAGTACATAGAAAACAGAATATCTAAATTTTAAAAAATGAAATTCAACTTTACATTGATATGTACTATAAAAGGTTACCCCTTAGCTACCTTTGCATACTTTATAGTCTGCCTGGTTCCCACCTCCATAACTTTACTTCTGTCAGTTCTTATCAACTTCTGCTTTGATCTTACTAGTCCATTGTCTCTGAGAAAATCACTCTTTCTCCCTCTCCCTCCCTCTTCCCTCCCCCTTTCTTTTTCTCTCTCTCTTTTCCTCTCTCATTTCTACATTATAACTAATTTCTGACCATGTATCTGCAGATAAGATTTCTGACAACTCAACATACTATGATCCCCTGAAATCCTTTGAACCAACACACTACTATTCAATTTGTCTGCATATGTTTTATGTTCCTGTTTCTTCAACTACACAATGGGTTTCTGGACTAATTGAATTATTTTTAGGAAGTGATGATAGTTAATAGATTATACATAAAGATTTAAGAGTATAATCACCTATGGCGTAAGATTAGAAGAGTTCAAAGAAAAAAATAGAGCTCAGTAACAAAATGTTAAGAGAAGAAGAGTGTTCAGATTCAGAAACAGAACAAATGGAATGCTGAGGGGGGAAATTGCAGGTAGGTGTTACACAGATAACCACAGAGAAAAACAGTGAAAAGTAAATTGATACACATTCACACACACACATGCACATACACAGACACACACAGACACACACACACACACACACACACACACTCACACACACACATACTCACTCACACAGGGGAGTTGGAGGATACTTCCAGGCCTTGTTTTGATTATCAGATATCAAAGAGTTCATTAGAGTTATGTCCTCTGCTCTGCTTTTTTTTTTTTTTTTTTATGAAGGAAGTACTGATTCTTACTTCATGAGCTTAAAAACAACTCTTTCTTGTATTTTAGTCAATCAGTTAAATAAATGCTAAATAAATATACAGTTTATTCTAGTCTTTAAAAAGACACATATTGACCTAGAAATGACCAGAATGCTATTTCAAACTTTGTCCAGAATGGTAAGAATATATTTGGCTTTCTGCCTGTTCCAGTACTATTTTCTACATATGGCTCTGGAACACAGAAAAAGAACCATGTCTAAACTGTTGAAGAATTAAATTTATCTTTCGTTTCTGCTTTTCATTGTTATATGTGTAGCCCAGGATGGCCTGAAACTCTGGATCCCTCTGCCTTGGGTTCATAAGTAAGGGATTATAGATATGGCTGCCAGGCCTGATCAAATCATATTCTTTAAGTTTCATTTCAACCTAAACACCTCCACCCTTCCTTTTCCATTTGTCAGCACTAATAGAAAATAACTCTGAGAAATCTAACATTATGCTTTCCATCCGTCCTCTTCTAGGTGGTCAGCCTCACTTCCTGGGTGAGCAGATAAATCTGGATACTGCAGGGATAAGCTCCTAAGCTGCTGACATATTTCCAATTGTAGCCATTAATAGGAATTAAGGAAAATTGAGGCTGTGAAGATTCACTCATTCTTGACTGTTACACATGAATGAACCACAAAATTTATGTCTAATCAGCCTATTAAGAAAAGTTATAATTAGAATCTTATTTATTTGCTTCTTATGGAACACTGAGTCCCTTTTTATCCAATTAGCTCAATCAGTAGGAAAGGGTAATGGGAAATTGTTTTTGGCGTGCACGTTATTCCTTTGGTGTCTCTGAAATTTTGGACATTCATCAAAGTCCAAATTCTGGATTACTGTTACGAATGTTTCTAGTGACCTAGCTCCCAGATAACACAAGATCTCACACATCCTTACACACTTCTTGTCAGTGACTAATGAAAACACTTGGAATTCCTTCCAGCTCTTTGGAGATGTACTTAGCCAGGTTGCCAAGAAAGCAGAGAGGAATACTCTTCATTGAAAAATGGGAGAGTCTCAAGTATTATCCTTTGCAAATCAGGACATGATGTAAGCAGTTGGGTGGAATTTAAGAATTAGCATTTAATAAATGTTCTGATGCAGATACCATTTACTGTATTTCACAAATATCGATTGTGGAGCAAAATCCATTAAACAACCAGAACATACGTTAATAAAACAGGGTTTAAACCTAGACCATTCCAAACCATTTTCTTCAAAGAATATGTATGAACTAAAATAGCTTGAGACAGTTAAGGCCAAACATTGTGATACACAACTGTAAAAACAGGGTTTAAGAAAAAAAGGTGGCAATATTATTAGTTCAAGGCCAGCCTAGCTGCCATAGAAAGATCCCGTTTAAAATGCAAAATATCAGGTTTGCTAAGTGGTAGAGTGGAAATCCCTAAGATTCCCAGCACCATCAATAATAATAATGATGATGTATATTCCAGAAGAAGAAAATTTCAGAAATGGAAAATGCAAGAGAGACAACAGGTAGAGTCATGGTAATGAAGGGAAGTGAGTCAGCAGTTTTAAATAAGTAAGTAAGTAAGTAGTTTTCTTTTTAGAAAATGTCTTATTACCCAGTGTTACAAGATGCTGACCACAATAGATGTGTTTCACTTTTCTTCTTAATGAAGTGAAGAGGAAGGCAGAAAGTAACCTGAATCAAAGTCCAATGATGGTTGTCAGCTTCAAGCTTTATGCCTTGTTTGAAAAAAAACTGTGCTCTGAGCTGAGGTGAATAGCTCAGAATATTGTGATTTCTAGTGGTCTGTACAGGTTTTCATCATGGTAAGTCTTTATTCTGGATAGGTTTCTTGATGGCAGATTTTAGAGAATGTAACTGTCAGGCTATCTAATTTAAATGATGTCCAAATGTAGAGTGAAAAATTATAAAGATCATTTTATAAAATATATACAGGCTCATTAGTTCCAGGAAGGCGGAACTGAATGTAGGATTTCGGGCCTTCACTGCCCCATACATTCCTCAAGCCTCAGGGAAGAAGATCCACCTGTGGGTGGGATAGGCCCAAAGCAGGAAGACCGATTCCTGGCCACAAAGAAAAATAAAGAGGCATGCCCAGACAAGTCCTAACTAGCCATCCTGCCGCCTCTGCAAGTTGCTGATATTTGAAATAACCAATCATGTGTAACCGCGCCAAACTTTCCCGCCTTTCCCTACCCTTACCCATAAATAGCTCCCGCCTCTGGGGTTCGGGGTCGAAATCCCTTGTCTCCTGCGTGGGACGGGTTTCAACCCAAGGGCCCTTGTTATTAAACTACCTTATGCAAATGCATCAAGGAGGTCTCTCGTGTGTCAGTGGGTGAGCGCCAGTCCAGACTTGAGATAGGGTCCCCTCGGGGGTCTTTCACAAAGTAACATTCCTTCAAATATTTCAGTCATTAATAACAATGGACTTTAAAAAGACTACCCTACACCTTTAAAGAGTAAAACAAAGAACCACTTCACCTGACTGAGATCACAGAAAAAAGCTTGGCTGACTTTGCACATGTAGTGTGCACAAATGGTGTATAGAAACTCACTAAATGGAAGAATAATAATATTTCCAAAAAATTTCACTAAGATGCTCTGATCTGGCATGGGAAGGTCAGTCTGCTAAGTGCTATGCTAAAGCTATCAGTTGTTAAGCTCTTGGATATCTACTCTTCCCCAGATAGCTTGCCTGTGTCGAATTATTTTCCTCCTGTATTCTTGTTTCTTGCTTCCCTAACACCTCCTACTTCTTCTTAAGTTTTAGATTTTAAGTTAGTAAATACAACATTTTATTTTACTATGGCATTTAAAAAGTGTTTCTGTTGATTCCCATTCCATGATGCCTCTTATAGACAACCATTACACTATACAACATCCCTTTGATTTTCATGTTACATGTAAGTGATTGCCTTTCTGAATCCTCCTCAAATCTCCCCATTTTCATGTTTTCTATTTTTTTTTCTTTTTCTTTTTTTTAGAAAAACAATCATCAGAAGTGAAGGTGTATTATTTAGGGTTCTCTAGTTTATAAATGTCATAGAAATCAAATCATCTATCTATCTATCTATCTATCTATCTATCTATCTATCTATCTATTTATATACATACATATGGAAAAACATATAATTCAACAATGGCTGGCTATGAAGTAAAAGCCCACAAATCTAGTAGTTGCTCACTGAATGAGGTTGATTGTCTCAGCTGGTCTTCAGGGTAGTCTGGTTCTAATGCTAATGAGATGAGAGCAAACAAGCCAAGAGCAAAAGCTTCCTTTCATGGCCTCACATAGGCTTACAGCAGAAGGTGTGGCCTAGATTAGATCTCAATTAAAGATCTAGTGTAAAGTCAAGTCTTTTCTACCTCAAAGCTGTGGCATAGAAGTGGATCTTTCTACTTCAAATTAGACAGAAATCCTGAACAGTTGCAACCTCTATTTTGGGTTTTTGTTATTTCCAGATGTAGTCATATTGACACCAAGAATAGCCATCACAGGAAGGCAAGGTGCTGATTTTTCACATTTCTCATCAAATAAGATGCTTTATAAAACTCTTGTGAGGCAAGTCATAGTTCCTTGCTTTTAACAAGTTAGAACAGTTTGATAATATGCACAAGAAAAAGCAATTAGCAATTGAGGGTTAGGTTTCTGAGACTTCATATTTTCTTTCTTGTTTGTTTGTTTGTTTGTTTGTTTTTCGAGACAGGGTTTCTCTGTGTAGCTCTGGCTGTCCTGGAACTCACTCTGTATACAAGGCTGGCCTCGAACTCAGAAATCCGCCTGCCTCTGCCTCCCAAGTGCTGGGATTAAAGGCGTGCGCCACCACTGCCCTGCGACTTCATATTTTCTATAGACATACACCACAATCTATTTTTTCTAATAAGAATGTTTAACTTTTGTCTAGGTTTTAAGTCATTATAAATAATGTGAACTTCCCTTTTTTTATGTTTCACTATGGTCTTCAGCAGTGTTTTGCCTGTTAATCTGATAATGTATGCCCTATTAACTAGACCTCTCAAAGCTCCCAGGGACTAAACCACCAACCAAAGAGTACACATGAATGAGTCCATGGCTCCAGTTGCATATGTAGCAGAGGATGGCCTTATCTTGCATCAGTGGGAGGGACGGACCTTGGTTCTGTGAAGACTTGATGTCCCAGCATAGGGGTATGTTAGAGGGGTGAGGTAGGAGTGGGCAGGTGGGTAATAGAGCACCCTCTTAGAGGCAAAGGGGAGAGGGGGAGGGATGAGGTTTGCAGAGGGGAGACTGAGAAGGAAGACAACATTTGAAATGTAAATTGAAGACCTTCAAACTCGGGAGACCTTCACTCAAGTCTTGAGAAGTCATGGCCACCCAAAAACTTGCAAGGCACTGTACCTGGATGCAATCAGCAGAGGCTTTATTACAGAGAGCTCGCCAGCCAATGGTCAATTTGTTTGCCCACACAGGAGCTGAATTGACAAAGATCGGCTGGCTGAGGGGCTTTTTAAAGGGGAAAACCACAAACCAAGGGAGTGGGGAATGGGGAGAGGGGTTAAGAAAACATAACATAGAAAGTCTTAAAAGGTCCCAACCCAAATTTAGTCAGGGTCATGTAGAAAACATCTTATATATTTATCTTTTGTAAGGATGCAACCTCAACCATTTATCTCGTGGTCAGCCAGTTCCTGGGACCACCCAGATGACTTGTATCTTTCTTTGTGGTCAGGAATGTGTCTTCCTGTTTTGGACCTTCCCCACTCACAAGTGGGTTCTCTTCCCTGAGGTCTAAGAAATGTTAACTAGTCCCTCCCTTTCTCTCTTGAATGTTAATCTAGCAAGTGTCCTCTGACTCAGGGATAATGTACCCCTCCCGGAATGTGGAATGTATCCCAGGGCAGTGAAGGCCCAAAATCTTACATTTAGTTCCACTTTCTTGGAAGTAGTGAACCTGCATTTCTTTGCTCAGGTCTAGGGGTCATAAAAACTTTCTATATTTTTCATGTTCTTTAAAGAAAAGCCTAAAGAAAAACCTATATATATTTTATAAAATGATCTTTATAATTTTTCACTCTACATAAATAAATAAAATAACAAATAAAAAAAGGATGCCCTGTTATAATTTAAGCTGCCAATAACTTTCTTGTACAATTCTAATCTGCTGTTTCCATTTAGAGACTACAGCAATCATCATTTTCTCCAGAAATACCTGAGAAAATTTGCTTCTGTGGAATCCCATCAACATTCTGTGGGGATTTGCCAACATAAGAATATGACAGAAGCCCTATTCCTCAGTGTGGTGTTCATTCTGTGCACCTCTAACAAGAATAAAACTGAAGTGGGAATGCTGAGGGACATGTTATAGAAGGTATAGAGAAGAAAGAAAAACTAAAAGTAAAGAATACTCCCAGTGCATCCATCTACTGCATTACTAATATGTAATATTACTACATGGAAAGTGATATTAAATGGACATGTGACAGTCATCCACTTTACTCCTTAGCAGCTATTAAATTAAAGAAAGAATGGTCACTGCTAACATAAATAAAAGCTGGGAATTGTAATGGCATTTCTGACATCTAATGTTTTTCTGGGTATAGATATTCAAACATAACACAAATCTGGAAGATAGGAACCCAAATGATAAAAAACCATTTTTAAAAGAACAAACATCCACAGAACATTCAAGCTGAGTAAACCTTACGGAAGTGTCACATGTGTACAGCCACTAAGTCTTCTTGAGTTATAACATGAACTACTAAATTTTATTTTAAGAAAATGGCACAACTAGGATATTGCCTTCTGCCATTTTGACAAGGCATATTCACGTAGATATTGCGGAAGACTCCAGATGATTCTCATACTCTATGATTGTACACAATGTTGTCTGCAGCTGCAAAGAAATCTTTAGGCTGATTTCCATTCAGGGTAATCCTTGGTAGTAAAATAAAAATGCCTGAGACTGTGAGATGAAGTAGTCATTAATAAAGATGTTCTTCCACCCTCTTTGTCACCACTCATGGTGGATATAAAACCTTGCATCATATTCTGTTCACCTGCTCACTATGCTTTGAAATTCTCTTGTGTCTTACTCAAAATAAAACATTACATTCAATGTGGTTTAATACTATTTGCAGTGAGCAGCAAAAGAAATTACAATGACATTGACATATTCAGTATATATATATATATATATATATATATATATATATATATATATATAT
>JANHMN010000010.1:74569869-74614191 GCA_030674055.1 Rhabdomys pumilio
ATATATATATATATATATATATATATATATATATATATATATATATACAATTTATTCAGCACATTCTACCTCAACATTTAGAAATCGTCAATGAGGAACACTCACCATTTCTATTTTTCTTAGTGTGGAGTAGAGGAATCTTTGAGTAAGTGAAGGACATGGCTGCCCTACCCTTGGGGAATTTAATAAGGACCTGGGGTGGGGAGGGGGTGGACAAATGAAAGGACAGGACACACAAAGAAGAAGCATGAGTCTGAAAGTCTGATCAAGTGCTCAAATTATAATTTCAGGCAGCAGGTTATAAAGACACAGCAAAATGGGAAGTTTAGGCAAGGATCATTGCTTAAGGCTATCCCACTATTGTGTCCTTATTGCCTAAGACCATCCCACTATTGTAACCAGCTTCCAGGAAATACCAGACATTCTTTAAATTCCTAGGACCTGAGACTGTGAACATCCTTTCTTAACCTTGTACTTTAACTGACTAGGTTTTTCCAGAACAGCAAGTAATTTCATGGGTTTGACTCCTGCATATCCTCCCTTTTAACAATATTTAATAAGGCTGGCAATCAAAGGTGGACATTAGGAGATTTCATCAATAGATAAGTGGACATTAACCAGAGGGGGCAAGTATTTACCTGATCCTTTCAGTATCATTTGTAATAGTGTCTTTTGGGGGAGGAGAGGGTTGTTTGTCTTATGGCTTGCATAGGATTTTAGGGGTCCCAGTCAACCATTTTCTGAGACACAAGAAGTCAACACCAACCTCTATACAATCAGGTTTACTTCTCAGGGGACTGAGAAGCAGACTACTATAAGGTCCTCCCCCTGCAGTGTTTAGCCTCAAAGCCCTGTCAGGTACCCACATTGTGTCTGTGCCATGCTGAACCAACGTGCACAGATCTGAGTTCTATGTAGTTCCTAAGGGAGATATATCATCAAAAGGCTCAGCCAGTCCTCCATCAGCCAGATCAAGTTCATGATAATGTACGTGTAGAGGTTTAGATGCCATGGAGTCAATTTGTTGCTTTATAAAGCCCATAAGTCTATTAAAGAGAAAATGTCCTAATGATAACAGTACTAGCAGATCAACTACTAGTCCAAGAATAGGGAGAAGGTAAGGCAAGATCCCATTCCAACTGCTCCACATGGGGATTATTAAGAAGCTCCTGATGTCTCTTTTTCAATTCCTACTGATGTTTTTGGATCCAGTCTTGAATGATTCCAGATTTGTTTGTGTAAAAGCAGCACTTTTCCTATAAAACGAAGCAAATACCTCCTTTGTCTGTGGTTAGTAAATCAAGGCCACGTCTATTTTGTAGGACCACATCTGCCAGAGTGTATACCTGATATTGTAGGTCTCTGACAGACTGATAAACCATGTTGACATCTATTGTTGGGACAACTTGTTATAAGTGTCCATAGCCATTCCAATGCCAGCCGAGCTGGTGGCAAGTGCCCCAGAGATTCCAAGTCCAATCAAGAAGGGAATAAATGGAATAGCTCTTTTATGCCAAAAAAAAAAAAAATGTATCAAAGCTGGGCAAAGGGACAGGTTGATACCCAGAAATAATTTCAATATCTGGTAAAACTACTTCAGGAGAGCAGGATCCGGTCCAGTTCAAAGGGAGTAAGAAATATGCCATATTATCTACACACACACACACACACACACACACACACACACACACACACATACACACACACAACTTTTCCTTTGTCTAAACATATGAAATGAAAAGTATTAATGAAATGACTGCATGACATTTCCAACCCAAGATCTACATCAAAGGAATTATTTTTAAAAGGGCTACAAAAGTATGGAGATGTATTAAAACCAATGGGCACCACTTTTAAAAGTCTTAACTGCAATTATTTTTTAAATAAGAGTTCAGGGAATCATAAAACAAGGGAACCACCAGGGGCCAGGAGGCTTCCAGTGAAAAGCACAGTCAGCAATCACTGACTAGGGAGGGATATCTATTTGTTTCACTAATCTTCCTGGCAGCCATCTAGGTGCACTTTCCTTGATATCAAACAGACATATTAATCCTCAGCCCCATATGAGAAATGGGTCCAGGCTGTCCCATTTAAAGGTAAGAGGACCCTTCCACATTACTGTGGTATAATTTTTATTAGTCTCAGGGTGCCAGAGGCAATCAGCACAGATTTGCCATGAGCATCCAGATTTAGAAAATTGAGAACAAACAAGGCATGATGGAGAGTATTTCTAGGATACCCCTTCTAGGGGTATAACTTCCCCTTCTTTAACTTATGTAAAGTGTTTTTGATAGGCTACTGGGCATGTTCAACAATGCCCTGTCCTTGAGGAATATTAAGAATGCCAGTAATGTGTCTGATTTGTAACTGGTGGCAAAACTCTCAAAAATTTTTTCCAGTGTAGCCAGGACCATTATTAGTCTTAATAATTTTAGGCTTATCCATGATGGAGACACAATTTAAAACATGGGCTATAACATTTTTGGAGCCTCTCCAGTATGTAAAGTAGCAAAAATAAATCTACTAAAAGTATCTATGGTAACATGAAGATATTTGATTGCCAAATTTAAGAATATGTATGACATCCATTTGCCACATTTCATTTGGAACCAAATCTCTGGGGTTAATGCACAGGTGGGGAGTGGGCAAAAGTGTGATGCAGGTGGGTCATTGTTTAACAATCTGGCATGCCTGTTCATGAGTGATCTTAGAAAGTAGGCAAAGGGTCTGAGCATTTAAATAATGTAAGGCATGACTCTTCTGGGCCTGTTCTACAGACCCTATCAACACCAGGAAGGTCAAGCAGGTGGCAGCATCTGCATAGGCATTTAGTCTAGAAAGAGGGACAGGCAAATTGAAATGAGCATGGAGATGTCCAACAAAAAAGGGGTGGCATCTAGAGGCAATCAATTTTTGAAGCTGAGAAAAAAGAGAGGCGGCATTTGTGGAGGGTCTAACATAATGGACCATCTCAAGAATGGGAACAGAGTGAGCAATATAGGCACTGTCAGTATATAAATTAAAGGGATGACCCTTTAATAACTGGAACACTTTTATTGCTGCAAAAAATTCTATGAGTTGGAATGATTTAAAGGGGAACAAATAAAAGTAGTCTGTCCATTTATAACACAAGCCACCATTCCAGTGGAGGAGTCATCAATAAACATCAAGCAAGTATTTAATATTGATTGAGTGGAAGTAAACTTTGAGAAAATAAAGGGATGGATCTTAGTAAATTGAAGCAATTTATCAGCAGGATAATGATTATTAATTATTCTTTAAAGGAGGAGAAAGCTATTCAAAGAGTTAAAAATTTTTCAACCTTCCACTGACGGAGTCAAGAGTGCAGATCAGCTTTTTCTGCACTCTGGGTCCTAGGAAACTAGCTATTCACAAGACAAAATAGATAAGATAGGAGTTCAGAGCTAAGAGTTCAGGTCAGCGTACCTGTGCACCATGGGTACCAGGAACTGAACTGACCACAAGATAAATTGAATAGCGTTTGATTCTTAAAAGAAGATGAGATATTTCCTCATGACCATTTCTTGAACCTCTCATGGAAGCTAAACACTGGACAGGTACTTTCTATAGATACTTAATCATGATTCCCCACCTCATCTCCCCTGGGTTGAGTTTTTTTCCTTTAAAAGCTCTACCTCTTCTCTATGTGGGGGTCGTACTTCATTGCTTGTCTCTGTGTAGGACAGGCTAAAAGTGTGACCTCAACACGTTGAATTAAACATACCTCTTGCTGTTACATCAAGTTCGGTGTCTTGTGAGTTACTGGGGTGGCCGTGAATTCCCAAGAAGAGGGAGGGAGTTCCACCCTTTCTGTCCGGCCTTACACGATCACTTGCTCCTATCATTATCAAGCAACTACTCATCTGTGGTTTGCATGTACCACTCTGGTTGATTTTTAGAATATGAAACAATTATCTTATCAGGATATTTACCAAAAACCTGGTGATTCATTCACATCACAAAAGAATAAGCTTAGCAACCAAGGAGATATAAGGGGCAAGTACTTGGTAGGGGGGAGGGAGTTGAAAGGTGAACCCAGAGAAGAGGGCCACATTGCCAAAACACACCTGTTGGTGTATTTGAAGTGGCACAGATAACAAATAGGAGAGGAATGGTGCCTCAAAGAGATAATAGAAACTCTGTGTTCTTGGATGGCCTTTTCTACATGTAGCTGCATGGGTCAAGAAACAGGAGGTGGAGGTAGAGAGGAAGAATTGGAGTCTCCCTAAAGAGCATCAAAAAGTAGCTTAAGCCTTCTTGTGGTGGGTTTAAGGTGAGATCTTAGCTAATTAATATCTCTTAAAAACTTTTGAAAATCATTAAAAGTAAACCTTTTTTTTCTGCATGTACACCTGTAAGCCAGAAGAGGGCACTAGATCCCATTACAGATAGTTGTGAGCCTAGCCTTTAATGGGTGAGCCCATACAGCTCCAACTATCTTTCCTTATTGGAATTTTTTGTGCCACAATCTGCTTAGAATATAACTAAGGTCCCAAATATTGAAAATATATTGCCTTTGAATCTTTTCTGGAGCAACAAGAACTCTCCAAAAATTTAAAGCTTGTTGTATGAGAGCAAAGGCTTGAAGTAAAACTCCTTCAGAGAGATCAGCTAATAAAATACCATACAACAAATAATATACACTGAAAGGTTTAAACTCTTAACTTCTTGTATTAAAGCAACAAAAAAATTATATATATAATGATATATATAATGTAAGACTATTAACCATTCCTTGAGACAAACCTTTCCAATGATATTGCTTCATGGACTCTCAAAAATTACAAACAAACTCACTGAATGCAAACTTCCCACCTTTACCAGGATGTAAAGGAATGGTATAAAAACAATCTTCTAAATCTATAATTCTATATTTATTTCATGGAATGGCAGCTAGAATAGGCAAGTTAAGGTGTAATGCCCCACAAGTTTCATAAATCATAAGTTTGAACTTTGTTTTGGATTAATTGAATAACCAATTTCTTGTAGCTGAGTGAAAGTATCAGATAAAGGCCAAGTTGAAGGCCAATTCTGTCCTCTCTTTGAACAATTCTTTTATTAGCAGGCACAGATATAATGTTATGGGAGAAGCAGTCATAATTTTATTTTCTCCAGCATAATTATTATCTATAACTCCTGGCCCATAAACTGTTTGTTGTGAATGTCTTTCGGTCTGAGGCTGACCTTTCCACCTCAGAGAGGAAGCAATGCAATAAACAAATTTCAAAACACAGCATTTTAGGGGCTGGTCATGATGACCAAGACAAAAGAAATGTCACACAAGCTTCTGCTGAGCCCACTCTGAGCATTGTCTTAACATAAATGTAAATGTTCTTAATCTGGGCTTATTTCCTGAGGCCTGACCCAAGGATTATCCTTCCTGCACTGAGAACAGATTCCAGGGGTGTGATTCTGCTGTCTGTCTATGCCTCTATTTTTTCAACAGTGTTTTCTAAAATGACCTATGCCCCCATACTTAGAGAATTCCTTATTACTTCAGCACTGTGAAAGCATGGCTTGGACTGTAGTTAGCATTCTCATAAGCATATTGTGTAACAAGAGGAACTCCTGCCCGAGTTCAATGAGGACCTGGGGTGGGAGGGCAGACAAATGAAAGGACAAAATACACAAAGAAGTGCAAGTCTGAAAGTTTGATCAAGTGCTCAAATTATAATTTCAGGCAGCAGGTTATAAAGACATAACAAAATGGGAAGTTTAGGAAAAAATCATTGCCTAAGACCATCCCACTATTGTAACCAGCTTCCAGGAAATACCAGACATTCTTTAAGTTCCTGAGGCCTGAGACTGTGAACATCCCTTTCCAGAACAGCAGGTAATTTCATGTGTTTGTCCATGTCAAAATCCAAAATCCATCAGCCCCATAGGAATGCCAAAGCCATGCCCCCATCAGAGAGATGGCAAAGATCAAGTCAATGTGCAGATGCTGATAATATGTGAAGAATATGTTCACATATTTTTCTCCTGTCAGAGAGAGACCCTGAAGACAATTCCCTACAGAGTCTGCTCCTACCCAGATTAGCTAAACTCTCCTTTTTGATCCAGCTGTTCTCCAGAAATTCTGCCTCCCTGTTTATCTGTATGTAATAACTCTGCCTTTTTCAGCTATAACTGTAGCCAGAAAGCCAGACTAAAATAGATTCATGTTCTTTTAAGAAGTTCCATAAAGTTGCTTAAAAATGGAAGTTGTGGAGGGGCAGGATCTGGGAAATGCTGAGAGCCCATGAAAGAAAGTCAAAGAAAAAAAAGTTAATTTCTTGAATGAATCGGACTCATTTGAAATAGTAAACGTGTTATTTTTAATTGTTATTTGCTTTTGTTTGTTCTCTTTTCCTATAAATAATGGAAGAAAATTGAACATTAATAGGAGACAAAATTTAATGTTTCTATGTCTTCATTGAGTTTTACATTGTATGCTGGCTACATAGCTCTAAACAACGTTAATGTGAGGCAAACAAACCAGAGGTGAACTTTATTTAGAACTAAAGAGACAGAAAGGACACGGACCTTAAGGAACAGAAAGAAGATAGAGAAGGTGGTGCCAGTGTCACTGCACTCTAGGTAAGAAGGCAAAAGCCTAGGGGATTTAAATATTTTTTCTCATAACTCAGAGAAAGGTTCTCCTCTTGACACCAAAGGCTTATGCACATAGAAATGATTTGCAAGATCCTTTTTATTTCCCTGCAGATGTATTATGATCTTTCATTATTTCATCCAATAGTGGGTTATGAGATGAGATGCTTTTCTGCTTTCTTCCCCAGCTGCCTTCCTGTGGCTCTCAATGAACTGAACAATTTTGTGTTTTGGGAGAGGTAAATTAACTTTATTAACATTTGAAACAATTACTCTGTCCACTTGTTTAGAGTCCTAATTAGGTCTGTCTAATTTATTCCATCTCTGACCTTTTTCATTGATATGTATGTATTTAATATAAGTTAATAGGAAATAAGTCTTTATTTTTGATATAACTGTCCTTCAGTAAACAGAAACACAATAAAAATTGAAAAAGAAGGCACTGGAGTCCTTAGTCAAAGTATCCAACTCAGGATATTTTTGCACATAAATCCTAGAGAGTATTCATGTATCAGACCAGGGTAAAGGTCAATCTATAGCAAGCAACAATATGGAAGAAAAGAGTGAGTGAGACCTCTTCCAAAATAAAAGTAATTGTAAGATTATATATTATGTTTGCTATTTGTGAAGTTTGTTGGTTTGTTTTGGGGGTAGGTTTTTTTGTTTGTCCTTTTCTGCTTGAATGTTAAGGCATTAAGAAAAATGTAGAGCATGTAAAGTATATAGCAATAAATTAGTATATTGAACACTATATTTTATATTAAGGTATAGCTTATATTCTACAACAACAATGTTTTTAATTATACAAACATGCTTACATCAAAAATACATGTTGTTCTGTAAACAACACATGCTCTACAACAGTACCATCAATACCCCAATTTGCTCTCTGTCCTAATAGGTGATATCACAGCCCACAAATCACAGCCAATGGTCAGTGTTGGCCCTAGAGTCTTGTAGTTTTCTCAATATCATGTGAGGCTCATACAAAGCTAATGCACTTTGTAGGCTGTGAAGTTTTTCTTTTGTCACTTAACAATGCATTTTGGTCCATTCGTGTAGCTATGTATACAAATCATTTATTTGTTTTTTCCATTTATTTTTTATCATTGAATAATACTCTATTTTATTATTTTTTCATGGGTTTATATTTTATGCTTCCTCTAGTTTCTAGTAAAGTGTTGAGTTTAATGTAAAGAGCAGTGTAAGAGAACCAAAAATGTCATTGTATGCACAACAATGAAAACTTTTTCACATCTAGGAAAGGTTTTTATTTATAGAAAGATAACTCAATATGTAAAGTTTATTGATGGCAGTTAATTAGTAAATGGTATCGAGAAGTAGTATCTAAATATATAAGTCAAGAATAAGAATTAACATTTACAAACACAGAAAAAAAGAAATCATCTAAATGATTTAAAAATATTGTCTTTTAAAAATTGAGAATATTAAATTAGAGAGGTTTTTGCTTGGTTCAGTTTTTTATTTTTTTTAATTTTGTTAAAATCAAACTAGTTCGATTTTTTAAAGAGTGTGCATTCATTAGAATGTGGACATGACAAGGTAAGCAACATTTTCCTCAGCATGCTTTAGGTATGTCTCGATGTGACCCTGTTATCAAACTTGCTTTCTGTTCCTGGAGTCCACCCATCATTTAGTTTCATTCCTTTTGCACATAAGCCATTTTCATTTTGGAAAAAGAACATTTCTTTACCTATTCCTCAATAATATCATTTTCTTGCTGTCATTATTACATATTATCTTTTCAAGAGTTTTTTTGTGTAGATGTGACAAAATGAAAGATGCTTGTATACACCTGATGCTGACTTGGTTACATCAACTTAACAAGGGGCAGAAGAGCTACTCACTACCAGGTAGCTCATAAACAAATTTATATTCTCAAATAACAAGCTCAGATCTTATGATCCAACTACTACCCATAACACAGTAATTCCCAGATCAAATTAAATGACTAAGGAAATTACTTATGGGATCAAGGTTTTCCTCCTCTGGAATAAAAGAATCCAATATGATATTTGTTTCAAATCAGCAAAAACATTAAATAGTCCATTGAGAGGGAGTTTAGACAATGGCAAGGCAATGGAGTCCCTGGGAAATTGTAGAACATTGGAAAAAGAATAAAACAGACTTGAATGTGGTATAAAATGAGACAGGAATTTGGCTTTTTAGCAAGACCAGAAACTTTAGACAGAGGAAGCAATTTTGTTTTGCCCTGCTTATTTCCCCCAGGGCCACAGTGTGGGGGTTCATTAAAGGATGCTTCTACTAGACTTCTGCTTTTTTGGTTTAATGAGTATGTATCTATGGAGCTTTTCCAGGAGAGAAAAGAAATTGCTATAATATAGATTAGCACAACTGTGAAGGAAAGAGGGTATGTGTCAAACTTACCACATATTTGCCAACTTTATTGATGTAAAGAAGTCATGCTACATGATGACATCAGGCTTACGTGACTCCTGCCTCTTGGTGAAGTACTACTGCATTTACTGCCTTATGAGAGTTCTCTAAATCATCCTTGATTAGAATTTCAAGAATTCTTTTAAGATATATTGCAATTTTGAAAGTATTTCACATTCTTTATCTCATTGATTTTTTTGTAATAAGCAATACTGGACTCTGATGCTTAATTTTAATTGTCAATTTGACTAAATTTAGAATTACTTAGAACACATACTTTTGTGTTGTGTTCCTAGAGAAAGTCAATGAAAGAGGGAAGATAGACTTTGGAATGTGCATGGCCCCACCTCATGGCTGTGATCTTGTATTGAATAGGAAAAAAAAAAAAAAAAAAAGGACGAAATTGAGCCCAGCACCAGCCAGGGTGTTTCTCTGTTTTGTATACCTGCAATGTGACCTTACACTCCGACTGTCAGCCTTCCAGTACATGGTGAATCCAATAAAACTATGAGGCAAAATAAACTCTTGTACTCAAATTGCTTTTTGCCTTTTTTAGAGACAGTGTATAAAAGAGCCAGATTCTTAAATCACATCTTATTGTTTCTAAGGTTCTATCCCCAATGTTTCAGCTACATGGAACCAAGGATTTGTAAAGGAGTTTTCACAGCCACCACAGGTGAGCACATACAAGTCTCTTTTTCTTTTCAGAGTCTCCATTTGAAGTTTGTATCAATGCTTTATAAGGCTCCACAAAATTGTTAAGAAATATAACAAGTTGCTCAAACAAGTATAAGACAATCAACTTTTTAAAATTACTTTCATATCTCATCTCTGAACTGCTTTATATACAGTTTCTCATTAACATATTTCCAAGAAGTTTGAGAATCTAAAGCAAGTCTGAGCATGGCTAACTGCTGTGCGGCTAGATGATACATGTTGTTTTTAGCAGTCAGTATAATCCATTCAGACTTGTTTTCCTTGAGTGCACAGAGGCACTTTTTTAAAAAAAATTATTTATTTTATATATGTGAGTACACTGTCACTGTTGCTGTCTCTAGACACACCAGAAGAGGGCATCGGAGCCCATTACAGATGGTTGTGAGCCATCATGTGGTTTCTGGGAGTTGAACTCAGGACCTTTGGAAGAGCGGTCAGTGCTCTTAACCACTGAGCCATCTCTCCAGCTCCAAAAGCAATATGACAGCCAAATAGTAGTGTGGTTGAAACAATCTTTTAGACAACATGAAATCAAGAATGTCATATACATGGTGTTCATATGATTACTCAGAGTGTATGTTAAAAAGTCTGAGCTCACTTCCAGGTTTTGAAAACCAACCTATTCCAGAGCTCAAATTCTACTGATCCATGAGCTTGCCTCAAGATCAGGCCACAACATTCTACCAATCACAGGCTACCTAGAAACCTCTACCCTCAAAAAAAACCTCTATATGCAGATTGACTCCAGCTCAGTTCTTTGCTGCTTCTTGCCATATCAGAGACAGCCATTCTCTATGTCTTTCTCAATAAATATCTTTTGTGAGGCTTGTTGTGTAATATGAATTCGTAGCATTTTTAGGCTCTCATCTGCCAGGATATCTTTTCCCTCAGAGCTGCAACTCTTCTTTTGGGAAAACATGTCCTCTCAGAGCTGTAGCAGTTACATGGGGAGGACCCATAGCAGTGGTAACTGCTTGCTGGTCATTTGTTTCCCACTGAGAAAGCTTGCAGTAGGAGCTGCTATCTTCACGGTATATCTGCTTTGAGCCAAGTGCAGTCATTTAATGATAGAGATTTTGGTGTCTGAGTTGACATTCAATCAAAATCAGACCCAAGGGGTCAACTTGTGATTTTCATTTATATATTTTAAAATGATTTCCTTCTATTTAGCTTGTAAGAAAATTCTGTTTTAATTTGGTTTTTGCCTTTTTTCCTATATTTTTAGAATATTCATTTAAGAAACCAAGTGGCTAAATAATCTTTAGTGAATTACAATTGATGGTAGGTATGTATACACAGAAATAAAACACATCCATGAAATATTTCTCACTTCAATTAAATGACGAACATATAGGAGGTGTAAATTAACACTTAGCACTTAAATAACAACTCAAGGTAAATTGACAAAACAAAACATACATACCTTGAAGTGGGCCAGAAATATAATACAAGAAGCATTACTTCCAATACTTAACACTAAAAGATATTATATTATTATTATTATTATTATTATTATTAATTTAAGTGTACAGTTCTTTGTGAATAAATGCCAAATGCATGCAAATTGCTCATGCAAAAGGCTAGAAGAGGGTGTTAGTTACCAGGGAGTTGGAATACAGGCAGTTGTGAGACTGTTGTCAGAGTGTTAGGAACCACATAGGAATCCTTTGAAAGAGCAAAAGCATGGTTAACCCCAGAGCCATCCTGTTCTACCCAAGAATCCCTGATTTCACTGGTTTTCTATAAACTTTACCTGTGGTAAGTGCTAATCAAAAAAAGATATTTAATGTAGTAAAAACTAAAAATGACTTAGACAACTGATTAGAAGCTTAGCTGTTCCTTGAGCTAGTTCTACAAGAATGTTCTTATGGATGGAGTCATTATTCTAAGCAATAAATGTAAATCGACATTTATAGGCAATTAGATTTTTAGAAAAAAATACCTATTAGGATTTAAATGGTGCATTTAATTTTTAATAGAAATACAAATTAAGGTTTGTTCTGTCTACAAACACTTTAGGGAAGAATTCAATGTGTGTGTGTGTGAGTGTGTGTGTGTGTGTGTGTGTGTGTGTGTGTGTAGCAAACTATTCAAATATTCTTTCTTAAACACAACATTAGTCCACAAGGTAAGTGATTTGGTAGTCAATCATTTTATCTGCATTCAGTGTAACTCACTGGGTAACTTGTATCTTGTTTTATGGAAATAAATGAGTTGTTCATTAGTGTAAAGGTGTCAGCACATTTTCTCAAGGGAGATTTTAAGAGGCACACTTTAAGTGATTTGAAGCAAAGCTTTAGAGTTCATGTGGCTAAGGACTCAATAAAGAGATGCATGCTTTCCTAATCTAGTTTTCATTTTGTTTCCTCTTGGTGAATACAGACAGGCAGTACACTATTGCTCTTTGTTACTTTCAAATTTAGGATTCATTTCTTAAAAACAACATGGGAGCCCTAATTCCCTTACATAATGTTTCCATATATAACACCAATAGCATAACAAATAGAAAGCACACACTGTATATTCCAACTGCCACAAGCCAGAAATGATTCATCCTTACTAAAACTTGCGTAACTGAAAGCCCTTGGAAAGGGCTTACACTCAGCTCTAGTGGTAGAAGGGGAGCAGTGCATTGATGGCTTTAAGAATAATTCTAGAAGTCTATGGGGAGGGAGACCATGGTCTCATTTGTATGTGGCAGGTTGTTTCATCAAGGAATGATGTACAAAGAGAGTGTGTTTCCTTTTACCAAACTTTCAATGCTGGAACTCAAGCAGGGTAAGAAAGAAACAAACCTCATCCCTTACTGAGGTTTATTAGTAAGTGTGTGGACAGAGATGAGG
This sequence comes from Rhabdomys pumilio, assembly GCA_030674055.1. Classification (NCBI taxonomy): domain Eukaryota; kingdom Metazoa; phylum Chordata; class Mammalia; order Rodentia; family Muridae; genus Rhabdomys; species Rhabdomys pumilio. The sequence goes on from JANHMN010000010.1 coordinate 74,582,460, forward strand.
AGGTTAAACAACGTAAGTCATGTAGCTAAGATTCACAATGCCGATGTTGATTAAGCCTCATTAAGTCTCTGGTTATCAGACAAGTAGGTGGCTGTGTTAACACGTGAGTTGCTTAGGGAATAAGATAAATAAAATTTACAAATTTAGGATGCAGAAATTTCTGTGCTTGACTTGACATTTTTAACTCATTTGTTAGTTGAACTAGTCTGCATTTTTTCATCTCTCAAACAAAATGGACATTAGAGGTGTGCTAATAAAACATCACAGAATGCCTTTACACGTGGTTTTAAAGAGCCATTTTATTTTTATTTTTTACTTTTTTGTCAAAGCTGTGTGACCTGGAACTAAAATTGTTCCAAATCCTTCTAGTGAACCTACCATGGAAGGAAATACTCTAAGCTAGCCAGAGCATGCTGCTGTTTCTTCCCTCTCTCCAGCCCAATTAAGTTATCTTTATACCATGGGGCAATAAGTACGCTACATTATTAACACAGGTCTCAGAAGACTGTGGAACAGATTGTCATTGTCACATTTTAGGGCTTAGCAGTGAAGGGAATTTTATTTTTCTCAAATAAAAAGCTGAGAAGAAAGTTAAATGCCAAAAGCCTACCAAGGCTGCAGAGACTTCAAAAGTGGCTTGTGAACATTAAGGTTGCCATAGCAACGTGTTTCTTGTCCAGAGTTTCTTTTTTCATCCTAATTTATCTACCATAATATATTGCTATTTTTTTGACCTATAGGCTCATGGTGATATTTATTACATACACAATGAAATTAAAATTGAAGTTCTCTGATTAGTGTTCTATTATACTGCCTACTGTGGACTGTTGGTATTGCCAATGTCAAACACCCACCAATGCAAGGTAGACCTTATTATATAAATCCTGCATCTTAAATCATTTTTGGTAAACATACTTTTGAAAGACAAGATGAGATAATAAAATAAATTGAGTTCTAAGTATACTCTCCCACTTACTGAGCTATTTTAAATTACTCAGCTTTAGCTTGAAGTACTTGGTTGAAATGCCTGTTGTTTCTCCCTTGCATACATGGATTCTTTTATAAGGATACTATCGGATATGTTGGAGATACATTAAAGATGAATATCAGTAGTTTAAAGAAGTGGTGGAAACAGGTTTGCAAAATCAGAATGGTGGTCCATTTGAGAAATAAACAAGCAAGACATATTTAGAAGCAGTGGTAGAGGGGAGAGAATAAAAAATCTCATAAGAAATAAGTGGGATAGTGTCTTAGTCATTGTTCTGTTGTGGAGAAGAGACACTATGACCACAGCAACTCTTATTTTAAAAGAAAGTGCTTAATTGGTGTTTCCTTATAGTTTCAGAGGTTTAGTTCATTTTCATCATAGTAAAGAGCATAACAGCATACAGTCCGACCTGGTGTTAGGGAAGTAGTTAAGAATTCTACATATGGATAGACAGGCAGCAGGAAGAGAGTGACTCTGTGTTTGGCTTGGGCTTCTGAAACTTCAAGGCTCTTCCCTTGTGACCCACTTCCTACAATATGAACACACTTCCTAATCTTTTCAAATAGTGCCACTCTCTGAGGATAAAGTATTCAAATCTATGAGCTTATGAGGCCATTCTTATCCAAACTACCACAGACAGTCATATCCAAATGGAGCTAAAGAGCTCAAGCAAAAAACAAAACAAAACCAACAACAACAACAACAAAAAGCTTCTGTATAGTCTGACTGCAAACACAGTAGTGTAGTCTTACTGAGTAGAGAGAAAAGGATTTATGGGCAGGAGGTGATTCTTAGAACCAATGGAAATAAGGAAATATAACAAAATACCACATACATCAAATCAATTCAAATGGTGTAGATTAAATGAAAGAAATCTTTGACTGACAAATTTGCCAGGACAGCTATTTCAGTGAGTAGGCTAGATAACTTTGTAAGTGCATATTCATTCTCCACAGCTCTATCTTAGGCACTGGCATACACAACCATGCCTTATTTTCATAAGGCCTCTTCATCTTATTTAAAGGACCCACTTCAGTGTGAAGTAATGTTAATAAACTGAGGCAAACTGCAGCTAATCTTCACATCCTATTATTGCATGATAATTGGAAAGATTTTCATTTTTTAAAATATACAACAAAAAACAGACAAAAATATTCCTAATCCATACTGTCTGCTAAATCTACCTTATTAGGGACCAGAGAGACAGCTCATAGAGTAATTGTATTTGATAAGTGAATTGAATACCTGTGTTTGATATCTGGGTCTGTGATGACTACTTTTATTAATCAACTTGACTGTATCTGAACATAGCTACAGTGCGTGATGAAGGGCATACCTTGCTCAGGTTCTTGAGACTGGAGGATAACATGTCTTTGATTCGGGATTTGAGGATGGAAGACACAGGCTTTTGATCTGAGTCATGAGATGAGATGACACACACTTTTGGTCCAGATCTTGAGGCACATGTTTAATCTGGACTATACCATTGGCTGGAAGCCTATATAAGAACAATGGAAGGAAAAGGGTTAATTTATTCATCAATTGCTAATCTCCACTCTGCCAGTGTATCTGCTTCTTCATTGGCACTGGATTCTACTTCTTCAGGATTACAGATTTTAGCAAAGACCAGCTGAGACATTCAGACTCATGTGACTGAGCAACTACTAGATTCTTGGACTTTCCATTCACAAAAGATCATTTCTGAATTAGTTGGACTGCAGCCTGTAAGTCATTCCAATAAATTCTTGCACATACACATATACACAAACATGTATATGTGTATGTGTATGTGTATGTGTATGTGTATGTGTATGTGTATGTGTATGTGTATGTGTATATGTTGCATATTCACATATATATTGCCACATATATGCCTATGACTTTCTTTCTCTTCATTCAGTAAGACTTTACTAGTCTGTTCAAAAGTCTCAGACTGAGGTCATTCCCTGTAACACATGGAAATGTTTTTGTTGTTGTTGGTTTTTGTTTGTTTGTTTGTTTTGTTTTTTGCCTGAGCCTTTTGGCTCCATTTGGATATGACTATCTGTGGTAGTTTGAATAAGAATGGCCTTATGGATTTAAATACTTCATCTTTAGAGAGTGGCATTATTTGAAAGGAAATATATAAATATACTAAAAAGTAACTATATTACATGTGAATATATTATATATAAATATATCCATATATATTATAAAAAGATTCATTCCATAAGTTCTAAGATTCTAGAGAGCCATGACCAATGCAGGATCCTGCTATTAAAAAAAGAAAAGCTGAGTAAAAAATTTGTTCTTCTAGACTTCACATGTGCATACATGCCTCTTACCCCAAATCTATACACATATCACACAATATAATACCAATAAGTAAAATAATTAAAATAAAAACCAAACACTACAGTGTTGACAAAATCCAAGGGCCTACTTAGTTTGGTTGCTGGACCAAACTCTGGTGAGATTTACTCTGGTAAAAAGATCACAGAGCCCTATTTCCTATAAATACATTTTGTATGAATGGGAATAATTATTTTTAAAAACATCTTTTTGTGTGTGTGTGAGTGTTTTGCCTATGTGTATATCTGTGTACCACTTGTATGACTAGTGCTCTCAGAGACCAGAGGAAGATATTGGATGCCCTAAATCTAGAGTTAGAGATGATTATAAACTGCTATATGGAGGCTGGGAATCAAACCCACGTGCTCTGGAATATCAACCAGTGCATTTGACCTCTGAACCATCCCTTCAGGCCCCAAAACTAATTATTTTTAATATGGTAACCAGTATTACTTTTCAAAACAATTAATGACTACTTTTACATAAAAAAAAAAATAGCAAAGTTCTACCAGATGAGCAGCCTGACAATAATGGGTTGGGGTATTATGTAAGTGCACATGAATTTATCTTGTTCGTCAGTATATAGGTAGAAGGAAGTCTGTCTCCCAGTGAAGAGAAACAAAGCAAATACACATTCTCCTGTAAAGGAGAGAGTTTTCAAACAAAGGAATGGTGCCAGTTCTAGAGACGTGGCTCCCATCATGTGCTTCTAATTAAAAGAAGAGACTGGCATTTGTAGCGTCTGTTGTTTGTCCTTTGGACCAACTAAGCCTCTTGTGGAAAGTTTTGACACTTCTTCAGAAGTTCCCTGCCTTATCCAGAAGGCGATTCAGATAGATGATTCAGAAATTAAAGGGCTCTGTGGGTGAGCTTGTCAGCCCTGTAAGGCAGGGTGAAGATGTGCTTTAATTGTCTGCTGCACTAGTTGGACTTGGTGCCTTGAAGGAACAAGATTACTCTGATTGTTCAAAAATGTTGGTTCAACTTAAGGTACTAAGTGGTCTCAAGAAAACTGGATGCCTTATGCAGGGAGACTGTTTTGTGGATGCTAAACAGCAGGAGACCAACAAAAACAAAAACCCTTAGTGCAAAGAAGTTAGGTAGGATCCAGATGTACCTCACTGACTTTGATGTGCTCAATTTGCTGTCAGCTTCAGGAAGGAATATACTCTGCTTTTTAGTTTCATAAATACCTAGACCCTGGCTTTTCTCCTACTTAGCCTCCTAGGGCTGAGACAGTTCCTCCTTCTGACTTGGCATTTGCTCTCATTCTCATAGTTGCTGACAAACTTCCTAGCATTGCCTTTCTGCTCTGGGTAGGAAGAAGAGGGGAAAAGAGACAAAGGGGTCCAACATACGTGTCTCCCTTACTGCTTTGAAAAGTGTCATAGCACACTAGATTCAGAGGGTAGTAACTTGGATTTAATTAACTGAACTGGGTCACATGGATCACTAGCCACAGAGTTTGAGGGTTCTTTTATCTGCATGTATATTTCAAATCATATTTTTTTATTCCTTTTCACCTGCTTTGCCACATCCTGTGTGGAAGAGAAAGAGGCTGGGTATGTGATTACCCAGAAATGACTCCTTTTTGTAAATGGAGAGCTCCAATCTAGTTACAGTGGCAATGACTAGTAGTAGAAGAGGAAGAAGATCAATCATGAAGAGTATTAAGATGTAGAGATTGTTGCCTAACCCTCCACCTAGTCTCTCACACTGAGCTAACCACAAGCTGTGCTAGGTTCTTTTGCAAGATGATTTTTTTCACACTAAAAACTTAAAAATTACATGAAAATTAAACTGAAGAAGGGTGTGAAAAACAGAGATAAATGAGAGGAGAGAGAGAGAGAAAGAGAGAGAGAAAGAGAGGAATATGAAAATGTAGGTAGTGTGTTTACTCACCTGATGTAGACAAAACAACATGGAAATTTCAAGGGCACATTTGCTTTTAAACACACTGTATTGTCACCAAACATAAGCCAGAAGTGAACTAGCAGGCCGGGGGAGCTCTGCTTATGATTACATTAACTGGAGACTTGGACAAGATAGTTGTTATTCAAAGCTCAAACAGTCAAATCTGCTTCCTTTTATCAACATTGTCTTGAGACCTTTGACTGACACCCATCAGGAGCTAGGTGAAGGACTCAGTCAAGCAGTATTATCTGCTCATTTGAATTTAAGAAAAGATAGGAAATATCTTTACTTTTCTTCTCCTTTTTATTGTTTTCATCAGGTAGACAAGTACTCTCAAAAGTAAGAAAAATGGAATCTGGAAAAAGCTCCAACACTACAATCTCAGCTAAATTATAGATGATTGGCCTCTCAAAAGCCAAAGGGATAGAAATTGTACATGCAAGCCAACATACAGGATAACATACCTTCTCTGCACTGTCCTGTAATATTCTGTATCAATTTCCTTGAAAATTAGTGACGTTCAGTGAAGTGTAAAGGAATATATTTTGACATTAATAAGAATCATGGAATTTTAATAGAAAATCAAAGTGATAAAATTAATTCTCAGCTACATTGGATATGAAAAGTGAATACAGTCTATGATTAGGTTTAAAATGTTGGGTATTGAGCTCACAGTAGGCAGCACTGAACACATCTGAGACAATTTCTTCTTTGACAATTTTTTTCTTTAAAGCAGGCAGGAACTTCAGCAAGTTTACACTGACTAGATATTAAGTAGAATGTTCTCTACGACTAGAAATAAAATAGTTTTCACTATCCATGATTTATCTATTGTGGTCTGCAGCCATTCTTTGTGAAAGAAATGGTTGACTACCTGACCAATCAGTTTATCAAGTAACTAGTAACTTTAAAATATTATTTATTCTCTCTCCCTCTCTCTCTCTCTCTCTCTCTCTGTGTGTGTGTGTGTGTGTGTGTGTATGCATGTGTTTGTGTGTCTGGTGTGAATGTGGGCACAAGAATGTCACAAAGAATGTCACAGTGCATGTTTGGGGATCAGAAGACAACTCTTTCTTTCCACTGTGGGCTCTAATAACTGAATGACATGTGCTTTACACATTTAGGTATTGTGCTTCCTTGCTTTCAAAATTTTTTCAAATGATTTGATTGTTTTCCTTTATTAGTTTATTATTTATATCCTGAATTTTAGGCTTAGAATAGCTGATGGAACACATATTTCTTGACCTCTCTTGTAAGAACCAAATCAATAAATATTAACGTGTGTAAATACCTGTAACCAAGAAGTGATGAAGATGACACCAACAGCATACTGACTCTAGGTAGAAGAGAATGAATATCAAATGTTCAAGAGCATAAATTGAATAAAAGCTGGCGGGACAATGAAAAACAAATAGAAAAAGAAAAACAATTATGCATGTATATGAGCAGGTAAAACCGACATTTTCCCAATGAGACTGTGACATGACATCTGTAGAAGACTGGTGTGAAGTTTTACCAAACTGCCAACCTGTAATTGTACCCTCAGAGCTGACTACCAAACTCAGTACCATCCATCAATGTCCCTTAGAAAGGAAGACCATCGGGAATGTATTCACTGGTAGGGAAGAAAGAAACTATGTTTGTTTGTTTTGTTTTGTTTTTGAGAAATGTAGGGAAATGTCTGAGGACTTCCATGTGCCAGTCTGTATGCCTTTGGTTCAGTCATTCTTCATTTAGAGTGCGAAACTGAGAATCTGAAATACCATGGAAACTCTCAGAAAAAAGAGAGAGAGTCAAGCAAACAAGCTAAAAACTTAGGATCAAAGGAAACTGATGTTATAGTAACAACTTAAAATTCAAGCAAATTTCCCTCTAGTTAATATAATCAGAAGTATTCAAGAACTTTTGGTATCTATAGAAAAGAATGATTAGCAGTTAAATATTAATCTAAAGGTAATTTAGAGCTAAAATTGTTATTTTTGTTCTTCAGTTAGAAAAAATCAAATTGGACACAAAATTTAACATTAAGGAAAATAACATAAATAAATATTCTGAAACAACATAGAAAAAAATAAAATATTAAATGTAAAAAAGAATAAATTCAGGCCAGATGTGGCAGTGCATACCTTTAATTCCAGCAGTTTCAAAGAAATGTCAGTGCATTCAAGGACAGCTAGGTCCACATAGAAAGTTGCTGTATGCCTATAATCTCACTATTCTGGAGGTAAGGCTAGAAAGCTTGAAAGTTAAAGGCCAGTCCTTGCTGTTCTAGAGAGGAAGGGGGAAGAGAGGAAAAAAAACACGGGGAGGAACAGAAACGGGAAGGAGGAGCAGAAAGACAGGGGATACAGGAAATGATAAAATTTACCTAGGATTGCATATCCAGAAATACCAAGTATGAAAAAAAAAAAAAAAAAAAGAAAAAGAGCTCACTTGTTTTTTGCTTTTCACATGCATTGCCACATTCTGTGTGGGAAGAGAAAGATGCTGGCAGTTGCTAAGAGATATGACATGAAAAAGAGTTTTTGCTCGATTGAATGAATAAGAACTTGAAAGATATTGTAAATATAAAATAAATGCCTGACGAGACATCTCAAGCAGAGACAAGGAAAAGCTGTGAGTTATTTTAGAAATTACCAAACACAGTGAGTATCAGAAAGTTGACTTCTTTATCATGCTTCAGAAGAAAGTTACCCATGTAGCAATGAGGTAGAATAAAAACAGAACATGCTAGGGCTAGTGTCAAGCTCGTGTCATCTCAAGCTGTCCTGAATGAGTTTCTTCGTAATCTAGCTGAATATGAAGCCTTAAATAATGTGTCCTGCTGACATGATCAGTTGCCCTGAGTGGAAGTAGCAGAGGATTCTGCCTTTCTCTCCTGCATACTTCCAGGCATAGTATTTGCCCTCCTTGTGGTCCCAAGCCCAGGAAAATGAAAACCCTGCCTATGTCTATCCTCCCCAGCTATTGGCTGCTGGTATCTTTATTTACCAATTAGAATTAAGTAGGGTCAGGTTCCAGAAGATTTGTACAGACTTTCTGGTTCAAACAGTTTGGGGGGTGGGGTGGGGGAATTACCCTTAGAATACAAGCAGCTTCAGGATTCTAAGTATTGTACATGAGAAATACTTCAACAAACCCTGTCAAGATTATAATGTAAAAACAAAAGAAGTTTCGAAAACAGAGATTAGAAAAGTGGTGTAGAAGCAGTGTTGAAAAACTAAACAATTGCCAAATGGACAGTCAGAAAATCTATCAAACACCATGAGGACCAGAAACAGAGATTTGCTCATATCCTTGTGAATTCTAGGGATCATTTCCAGCAAACTAACTATTCATATGATTATCACATCTGTAAAGTGAGTGTACAGGTATGTGAGTATGAGTGTGTATAAGTGTGCAGATGTGTGAGTGTGCAGGTGTGTGACTATAAGGTTGCATGAATGTGATGGTGCGTGAGTGTGCAGGTGTGTACTTGTGCAGGTGTAGGTGGTTCAGTGCACATGTACAGAAATGTCTTGCCACAGCCACATTCATGGATATTACCTCAGTGTGTGTCAAGTACAGCATTACATGAATGTGTCTTAAAATGTATATTACAATTCTGAAGACATTTTCCAAAAAAAAAAAAAAAAAAAAAAAACTATAATGGTTGTGATTTTTTGAGGTGATATTGAAGGTGAGAGTGATAGACAGGCTCTTGCTGCTTTCTACTTTAAAGTTTATTTGTGTCTTTTAATTGCAAAAATGAAAACACTTTGCTTTTTTTACATGAACTTTATTTATTTATTTACTTACTTGGGAAGGGTTATCTACATACATACTATGACATGTGTATGAAGGTCAGAGGACAACTTCTAGGTGTCAGCTCCCTTCTTCTATCACATGGCTTCTGGGGATTGAATTGAAGTCATCAGGCTTAGCAGCAAATGTCCTAGATGCCAAACCATCTTTCTGGCCATATGAAGACATTGTATTTCCTATTTTATTTACTTTATTAACTTTTTATTGATACTTTGTGAATTTTACATTAAACACCCCAATCTCACTCATCTTTACATCCCTTTCTATCCTCCCTCCACCCTGGCAACCTCCTGCCTAAGGGGGAAAAAATAAAGAAAACCAATCTCCAGCAGCTGTAATATGCCACAATTCTCTGCAATGAGTCATTGCTCTCATTCGAGGCCTCTGGTTTCTACTACACTGTCAGTGCTGGATCTCCACAGGGATTCTTTTTTCTGCTCATACCCCAGCCTTGAGCAGGCCTGAAAGACCTTGTTTACCGCAATAGACCAAATAATAGAACTTAGGTAAAGTTACCCAACCTTGACTGCACAACAATAGACACCTAGGTGGAGTTACCCACTTTGGCTGCACATACAGCCTGCTACAGGAACTGCCTGCTGAGCTTGCCTTGAGATATTTCCGGCAGTGACCAAGGATGGGTTTCCCCACCCATGTCTAGCAGTGACAAACGATGTGTTTCTCCATCCATTTCCACTAGGTTCTCCACCCATCTCCGGCTGAAACAATAAAGGGTTTTGGTGGGGCTTTTTCCACCAAATTGAGAGCTTAACATTAAACTTGGAGCCTTGATCAGAGAACTTTGTCTTGACATCATCTTTTCTCGTCCTCCATCCCTTTCTTCATTTCCAGCACCTCTTTGAGGAGAACCTAGCTGATCCCTGGCCTCAGGTGGCTACACTTCTCAGATCCTGTTGTTGCCCTATGTCATGGAGATCATATGGCTTTGGATCTACTGGAACATCCCCTTCACACACTCCAACAGTTCATAAATGGGGTAGATGTTGGGTGAGCCAACTCAAAGCCTTGGATCTTGGCCTCTGGGTGATAGTTGATATGGTCAGCCTGTCAACTCTTCCATACCAACTCCTTCAGGCAAGCTCTCCAGCACTGCCTCACCTAGCTAACAGGATGTCAAAGCCAGTCAGAGGCAGCACCCCCACTCTCTGGGAGTCAGGAATGGCTCACTCATGCCCATGCCACCAGAGCCAGCTGCTCAGGTGAGGATCAAAGCCCACTCTCCTGAGGACTGTAGCAAGCAAGGGCCTGTGACAGCTCTTCCATCTGCTGAAGGTGGCAAAAGGCAAAAGGGGATAGGAAGTCATCTTTTTCCCTCCTATATCATCTTGGCAAAATATTGTCAAGTCCAGGTCTTCAGCACTCATGCTGTGAGGGCTATCTCATCTGTGTCCCTGCTATTACAGTCAGCTCTACTTTGATGCCCAGGTGAGGGGCAGGGACATCTCTCCAGCATGCCAGAGATGATGAGGGGTGCGGAGGTCAGGGGGCCAATCTCCTGTGACTCCATACCACTGCATGGCTAACAAGAGGTGGAGCCAACCCTCTGGAGCTCACACTCATAGGGCTAGCCCACCTGCACCATTGTACTTTCTGCAGAGGTGTGGGTCCCACTCTCCTGAGTCATGTAACTAATGAAAGTCAGTGACAGCTCTCTTACCTTCACACCTTTGTGACTGAAAGATTCCCTGAGAGAGGAGTCCCTTACTCAAGTCTTGGAATGTCACCGCCACCCAATAATTCACAAGACACCAATCTAGATGCAATCAGCAAGAGGTATATTTCGGGATCAACTGGCTGATGGTCAATCCATAACTCACACAGGAATAGAGGGATTGACCCAGCGGCCCCAGAGGAGGAGGAATTTTAAAGGGTAAAATCACAAACCAGGGCGGGTGAGGGGGTAACCAAAACACAAAAACAAAAAAATCACAAAAACAGTCTCAACCCATAATTCAGTCGGTCAGCTAGTTCCTGGAACCACCCAGATGACTTGCATCTTTCTTTGTACCATTCACCTTGTGGAATGTCTCTGTGCTTTGAGCTTTTTCCACTTGTAGGTAGGTTCCCTTCCCTGAGGTCTGAGGAATGTTAATCAGCCCCTCCCTTCTTCTCCTAAATGTTAATCCAGCAAGTGTCCTCTGACTCAGGAATAATGTACTCCTCCCAGAATGTAGAATGTATCCCAGGACAGTGAAGACCTAAAATCTCACATTTAGTTCTGTTTTCTTGGTGGAACTAGTGAACCAGCTGGCCTGCATTTTTTTTTCCTCAGGTCTAGGGGTCATAAAAACTTCTATACTTTTCATATATCTTTCAGGACCAGCTCTCCCATGGGGCAGCTGATAAGGTACCAGCTCTGTACAGCCCTCAGATTTCAACATGGGCCCAGGTGAAAGCTCAGACCAAGGCTATCTTCATGGCCTTTGGTAATAACAGGACCTTGCTGATGTAGGGACATGAACCAAGACACAGCTGCCAATAACAGTATGGGCCAGAACTCGGGTGGGATTGTCGCTTACTCACACTAGGCTGTTCCTCACTATTGTAGCATCATCAGTCTCACTTCTCTTCCTTGTGCACACATTCTTCTGTTTTTTTTATCCTCTTCCATCTTTTTACCACGTACTTGCTTATCTTGGAGGTACCAGGAACTTCTGGGTGTCTGGGGATATCTCAGGTGTGACTTGCCCACCAGGACCCAAGGGCAATGAACTGGGGGTCATTTTAGCATTAGTCCACCTGCTAGAGCCTTTGTGACACCGGTGGAGGTTGTCTCAGGCTTCTAGAATTTATATTCGTAATGAAAACTAGGGCTTTATTACTAAACAAAAGTTAGGAAGGAAGCCTGAGTTGGAATAAGTCTTTGATTAAAATGTTTAAATGATTAAAATAAAAGTAGCTCACTGGTTGTTATGCTACTTTCTCCTGTCCTGTACTTGTGTGTTTCAGCTATCCTTCTTTCTTTGCCTAAAATGTTCATAGGATTCTTTGTCCTTTACTAAGCACATAATAAGTACTGAAATGACTATAATCCCCATCCTGAATTTAATAAATAGTTTTAATATACTTTACACTCCTCAAAGTGATTGACAAACTAGCTTTGCTGGCACTGCTATTTTTAGGTAAGAAAACTGATCTCTCTTGTCAAATTTATTTCAAGGAGAATCTGAACATACATTATTGCTACCAGTAGTAAGATCATAATGAAAGAAAAGATTTTTGTGTTCATATATTTTAGGGAAAAGATGGACATTTGTTCCCAGAAAAGGATGTTTCAACAAAAACAATTACTTTCTTATGAGATCTTAAAAACCTCAAAAAAGAGAGAGGATTATCATCAGGAATGAAAGAATAACCTTGTAAATACATTTTCAGTATGCTACTAACATCCAAAATTTGCCTCCAGAAAATCCTCATTGAAAACCGCTTGTACCTTTATCATTTGATTTGAACAGACTGTGTTGCTGAAGGTGTTAATAACAGTCTAACTTTTGCTTTGTCAAATTTCTACAGTAGCTTGCTTGTTTAATATTGTTGCATTATGAGTCCAGGTCATGAGTGACTTAGATTCTGTTGTGTATGTCTATGTTGTGAGTATAACCTCCTATTTTTAGCATTTCCACATCATCTGCTCCAGGAAGTGTTCTCTCAGGTATTGGCTGATACCATTGAGTGAACATGCACCATCGCTATCTTAATTATAGACTTTCTAAGAGTCAAATAGCTTCACCAGCTTTTCCTATGTCAACTCTGATGATCATTTTTCCAACTGAGTAGCTCCAATGTGTGAGAGACAATCCCTATAAATGCTGGCTACCACCTCCAGTTTCAATATAGCTTCAAATATATCTGTTTTTTGTTTGTTTGTTTGTTTGTTTTGTTGGCTTTTTTTGGAGTGGGGGGCTATACACACAAGGAATTTCAGCAAAGCCTGTTTAGCACCATCTACAGTCCAGTCCATCAAATGTACTCATTGTTGCTCAGCATAGCCACCATGTGCCAGAAGAGTTTCCTAAACTCTACCAAGATGACAGTACACAGTAAGTAGTTAATAGATAAAGTGAAGGATTGAGAGAGTTTGTTTTTTTTTTTTTTTTTGGTTGGTTAGGCTAGGATGATTAATACACTCCTTTGTGTTTCCTTTCCTTTCTTTACCAATATGATATCTCCAATCCCATGTTATTGCATCTTTTCAACAAAGGATTTATATGAAATTTCCATTTCTGTTTCTGTTTTCTAGAAAGCTTGGGCTAATGTACCTGGCATTTAAATCTGAAAAGAAGCAAAGAATGGGGCTATGAAATTGGCTTACCCTTAGACTAAGAGATTATTAAAATCTAGGTTGACGTGATTATTAAAATTTCCACTTATGAATGAAGACCCCCAAAGTCGGGAGAACCTTACTCAAGTCTCAGGAAGTTACGGCTACCCACAAATTTACAAGACACTGTACCTGGATGCAATCAGCAGAGGTTTATTAGGGAAGAGAGCTGGCAGCCAATGGTCAAACTGCTCACTTGTGCAGGAGTGGAGTTTGACCCTGAGTGGCAGGCTAAGGGGCCTTTTAAAGAGGAAAACCACAAACCAGGGGAGTGAGGAGGGATTGAGGGGTTGTCAAGGATACATAACATAAAAATAGCGAAACATTCCAGAGGAACCCACCCTGAATGATTTAATGTCATGTGAGAATCTCTCTGTACAGCCATTCTTCTCAAAAATGTAGCTTTACCATGTCACTGTGCCCTACCTTGTCATTTACCAACTATTTCTGATTAACTATCTCTCACTTGCTCCGACCACAGCCCAGTCATTGTGTTTCGCCACCTTACTGACTTATATTCTTTACTTTCCTTTTCTGAACAGCCAGTTCCCGAAACTGGCCTGGCTCGTTTCAGAGAAAAATTTCCATGTCCTTTAAAGAAAATCCTAAAGGAAAGCCTGTATATATCATATTAACTATTTTTTTTCTATAATTTTTCATTCTTCAGCTAATTGAATTGTGGGTACTTATGGAAGATAAATTATATGGAGATCAAAAGGTTAGTATACCCATTCAATGTGAGGACAGTGACAAGAAATAGATTATAGTTTGAATGTCTGGACAGCATGATTTGAAAACTGGAAGCCTATTGCATGTCTTTAAGCTTCTACTTTTAATGAACTAGGTGACCTATACTTCAACAGAGATGTGGGATTTGACCATTATAGGAACAAAACAGCAAAAGAGATTGAATATACGTTCAGAAAGAGGAGAATCTTGAAACATGAAGCAGGTTGAATAATTAATGAACTAAGAAATTTTAAACATCAAGTTTCATTGATCTCATGGTCGGTAAGTAACACCAGGATTTTCTTGCTAAATGTCCCCGTGTTTGAATACCAAGAAATGTTTGTCAGAAGCAAGGGGAGACTTGTTCTCATGAATACTTGTTTCCTCCTGCCCAGTTTCCTTCCAAGGTAGCAAGAAACATTGTTCTGTGAATAAAAACTGTGCCTATCAAAAGAATCTTGGAGATTAGTACACACGTGTTGGAGACTGAAGTGCAGATGAAATTTTGGGTTTGTTGATCTAGAGAAAGAGAACATAAGGCTAGAGTATACATAATTGTCACAGGGCTATTCACACTAATATACAACGCTCTGAAAAGTGTTCCTAAAACTAGTTATATTTCATCTGATTTTGTTATTGTTAAAGATTATCTATAAAAGTGACCTTTGGTAAATGGAGCATAAGTACCAGAATGCTACATGATGCAGGGAGAGGTGATTGTAGTCACAGGGAATAGGCAAACTGAAGATAAATTTGCAGAGTAAATGTAACTGGATAATTATCTGCCTAGGTTTCCAGGGAGGACCCAAAGGTACTGCCTGTGTTGTATTGACAAAGAATGCATTTTAGATCTGTAGGACTATATCTCGGATCTGTAGGATCTGAAGAACTGTATCTCCATGAAAGTGTTACTATAAAACTGGGATTTGGGCATCAGTGGAGAACTTTGAAAATGGCATGGGTGGATGGGAATGTGTAGTTATAAAGCACAATGCATAGTCAACTCTGATCTGAAAACACTGAACAGGAAATACTGGGATTAAGCAGTTCATAAGTTATATATTGTCTGGCATTCTGAAAAATGTAATGAAATCTCACCTCATTTCTGTCCAAGATGCAAACAGCTTCAACCACTTCTTTGTGTACTGTCTCATCTCTGGATATATTATAAATTATAGTCACTTATTAACTATTTTGGGTATCAGGTTAACTGTCATAATATCAAGGTGTTTGTGCCTAGTTACTCCACATAGTAGCCTGATGCTGATTTCATTCACCTCACTTTATCAAATCATGTAGATGTTACATTATTATACACTATGATAAGAAGAGTATATATGGTGCAGTAGGTTGTTTAACAGAAAGAGAACACACACACACACACACACACACACACACACACACACACACACACAATCCTAGTATATTAGTTTAGTTCTTTTATTCAGTTCTTATTGCCCTTAACATCTTACTGTGTCTATTTTATTAAGTAATATATTAAGTAATAATATATATACATATTTGGAAAATTCTTCATACTGGTCCTCTAATCCACGGGTTACAATCATTCTGGAGAAAAAGACGGTAGAGGTTTTTGTAATGTAGTAGACAAATAAAAATTAGAAAATATTAATCAACTTAGGGGGAAATTACAGGGATTGTTGACAAAACAAACAGTTGAATAAGGATACATGTTTTAATTATAGTAATATTTAATTTACATGTCAAATTTGTTTGGTTGTGGAGGGTGTTATTCAAGAACTATCCAAGTGGCACAGCCAATCACAGATGATGTAAGACATGAGTCATCACATCACATAGGCAACAAAATTATAACATTGAGGGGGTTTTGTTTATAGGTTTGTTTGCTTGGTTTTGTTTGATTATTTGAGAAGTTTCTCTTGAAGCAGTGAGGAGATAGTATTTGTCCATTGTGTTGAAGATTAGTTTGAGTATGCATTTCCCAGAATAAAACATACAGTCTATTTTATTGTATTGATAATCCCAGACTAGCTAGATTTTAGAGAGGAAAGTGAAAACCTCTTTAAAACTATAGAAAGATACATTTTCCAGAAAGAAGAAGGTACTGCCTACAATGTTTTGGCCGTTGCAGGGATGTTCCTGGGGCATCCACTGGTCCAGAAATCCTGGGGAACTTTTTGTGAGGTGAATAGCAGTTTGCTTCAGCACACCTTACCCAAACAACAAAGAGGCTATACAGTTCTTCAGGGCAAGGAAATAAGACCTCTGTTAATAGAGGATTATTCATCATTGAAACAAGAGTTCCCTGTATATTTTATCTGAGATAAGGCCTTATTCTGTAGCCCAGGCTCTCCTTAAACTTACTGTATAGAATAATCTGTAAATTCCTCTGGCTCAATTTGCAAAGTACAGGAATTACAGGCATGAGCTTTTCTGACTTTTTTCTTCATCTCAATAGGCCCCAGTAGAGGCTGAATGCTTGATCATTGGATACTGAGAAGCCATGAACTTGGGCTACTCATTGTAAACTGGGAGCTTTTATAGTGTCATTGACTCTAAGTTAGCATGGACATGATACATTACATTCAAGACTGGCTGGTGCAAGTCTAGAAGGCAATGTGACTTACATGAAAAAGTAAATCATATATTGACTGTATGAGCCCATTCATTTTACTATAATGAAATACATAAATAAGTACTTTAAGTAGTATAAGTTATTGAGGGCATAATGCCAACATTATCTCTGCTCCTTTGATGTTGCTATGGTGATATTTAATAATGGGAGCATGCACAGTACTGATAAACTCAATGCAAGAGGCGGAACCACACATATTGTTGTTGCTATTGCTTTTAATAATAAATTTGTCTAAATTCTTTGAGAACAAACTCGATCTCTTCTGAGGATAAAAGCCCGGTCATCTATCAACTACCACTAGCTATTACCTCTTAACGTCTTATCAATTCTCAAAACTGTCAAATGGACACTAGGCTTCCAATGCAAGAACTTTTGTGAGACCAAGCACATCCAAACCTTCAAAACAATTAGGTGCACTGATGCCAAAAATGTATTCTCTCTCACCCATGCTTCTACCTTCATAGGATAATTTCTTTTGGTTTTCTTATATTCAGCTGAGGAGGAAGAGCAGTACTCAGGACTGGTTCATATCTAAATTGATTGTTTCCTTTCACCATAATAGAAGTGAAGCAAACTGTGGAAGGCATGTAATTCTCTGAGTTGAGATATTCAGTCATTGCATTTGAAAATCCATTTAGAGTGGAAAGACAGGTAATAGAAGGATAAACATTGACTTCAGGAAAGTCAGGAATATACTAATATGCTAATTAAAGGACTGGACTAAGATGAGAAATGAGAACACTGGAGATTCATTAAGTGCTTGTACCTATGGGCAAAGGACCAACTATGTGCCCAATCATGTAGGCATGGCTTTTTTGTGTATAGTTTTTAGTTATCTTTTCTTAACCAAACCAATGCTTGGATTGTACATATACAAAGAGTAATTGTTGGTTCTATATAGGTTAAACAATTTGTGTTTCACACATCAAGCAAATAAAGCCAGTGTCTACATGTCATTTTCAGTTGCAAGCTTGGGCCTGCAACATGTCACCTGATTCAATAACATAAGTCAGACTCTGGGTGATGTTTGGTTTCACTGGACCTTGCAGAGAAGGTTCAAATTATTTGAAGAGAATATATGGGTATACTTGGGTTTGTATTTATCCCAAAAAACAAGCTTGCCTGTACAATAATACTTTATTAAAAGGAACCCTTTTTTTGGTCAAAGATTCTTGAAAATATGAAGTTGTCTGTTTTTATTTCACCTATAAGGAGACATTGGAAGTATGACATTTTGAAGTCTCAGTTGGCCTGTTAGCTCATGAAGAACTGTTTTACTTTAGGAACTGTCCTATAGAAGGCAGTGTACTTACTGAAACAGCAGCTGATACAGGGCACTATGTTTCCAAGAGCCTGAGGTCCAGGAAGAAACAGAAGGAAGAAGAATACAGCCTTCTTACCATAACTCACAAAGACACTTTTATATATATTTTTTTAATTTCTGCAAAGTTAGTCTTGCCAAGTTAGATATTCTTGCTCCCAAAAAGGAATAGAACACTTCTGTTAGCGGATACAGAAAATTTTTCTATTTAATTAGAATCTGTTATTGCCATCTGGCTTCCACCGGTGGACCAGAAGGGAAATAAAGGAGCTACTGTTCTCATGGGCATAATAAATAATGGCCACAATCATCTGCAGTTGATATCATAGTTAAGGCAAATAGGACTATATCTAGAAAGAAAGATTAGTAAATAAGTGTCTCTTAACAGTTGGTAAAAAATGTGAATGTAGAAATATAGAAGTGTAGCATCCCCCTATTGTGATGATCTAACAGCTGAGAGCTTAGATCATTTGGACAGGAAACAATGATAAAACAATTAGAAAATCAGCTAAGAGTAAAATCCTGGTCCATAAAATCATAAATTACTAGTAAAATACAAATTTGATAAATATTAATTGAGAATCAGATGCAACATCAGGGGGGACACAGTTCATTTTATCATCCCTCAATTTTTTGGAGTACTACATTACCCATGCTTTGAAGAACCAGATATGTGTCATCTCTCTCAATAAAGGCAATGTGTAAAAGAGAGTGGAAGCATATCTGGGTGACTGAAGGGATGAGCCCTTGAACTGTCTAAATATAACCAGTATCATTTGATTCATTATCTATTATCCATCTTTTCAGGTGGAGAAGTCTTGCCAAAAGTGCTCATGATTCTAATGTGGCTTGGCCATTGTTATTGTTGTTGTGTCTTTAAATACCACTAGCTAGTATATCTCAAGACAAAAGCCGCACTTTCACCCAGCTGCATGTGGCATCATCAAAAAGACACCCTTAACATCTCCAGTATCCAACTCTACACTGAACAGGCCTACTAGAATTCTGATTTCCCAGAAGTTACCTGGACATGTGAAGAAGCATCCCCTAAAGTACAGAGGCATTTAGGCCCTTGTATTGACCTTTGACTTATGAGAAAAGGAACACATGAAAGACCTACCCAATATACTTTCATTTCTGTTTAGATGGATTCTCCTAAAAAAGAATGAATTTAAGTGTCTCTTCCCTGTTATAGATATCATTGAGTGTTTGCACATCTTGTGTGTGTGTGTGATCCTTTTTTCTCACTCTTATCCCAAGATTTCTCCTCTCAAAAAATAATCTGTTTCTAAGTCTTGTTTCAGGAATTGTCTTTGATATCTCTATAAAAACTCTTGGAATAAACCAGGTGTTGTAACACCTACCTGTGAGTACCTTGGGGATGCTGACACTGGAAGATAATTTCAGAGCAGCCTAACCTAATAACAACAAAAAACTTTTGCATATTGATTAGTTTAGAAGTGTAAAGAGGTCAGTGTAAATCAAATAGTACTTTAGGATTTATTTACTTTAGATTTATTTTATTTCTAAATATATATAAGTAATAAACAATACACTTTATGGTTTTTACTTGTATTTATTTATTTTTATTTTATGTCTGTTGTGTTTCTTGTATGTCTGTCTGTGCAGCATGTGTGTGCAGTGCCTTCAGAGGCCAGAATAGGTTGTCAGATTACTGGATTTGGAGCTGTTTATAAGCTGTCTGACATGGCAATGAAAATGGAAGCTGGGTCTTCTGCAAAGGCAGAGAGTGCTCTCAACTGCTGATCTATATTTGCAGTAACAGTTTTGAAAGATGAAGAAAAAGAAGAGAGCAAGCAGAAAAAAAGAAGTTTTAGACAAAGATACGTATTTTCTACTTAGGGGTCCATGTGATAATATCATGGTGAGCATGGAAAATTGTGTTGTATTTTTAATAATTAAAACCTTTTCAGTCATTATTTGGACAGATGAGAAAGGATAAAAGAGAGGAAGGGAGATATGTGCAAAATATTCTATCATTTATCTTTGGTCTCATTTTTGTGACAGAATTGTAATGGGTAATTTGAGGTTTTGTATTTTGCAACTTTATTTATAGAAATGCAAACAAATATTTACAGTACAACTTTTGTATATTTCTCAAGACTTTTTTCTTTTGTCTATCTATCATCTATCTATCTATCTATCTATCTATCTATCTATCTATCTATCTATCTCTATCTACCTATCTATTTTTAAGTTAGGATTAGCTGGCCTGGGACCTACTATGTAGACCAGATAAGACTTGACCTCAAACTCTGCCTTCTGAGTGCTGAGATTAAAGATGTGGCACCACCACTGAGCTTTCTACCATCATCATTATCATCATCAATCATTACTATTTGTTGTTGTTGTTATTATTATTATTAAATACCATTTATTATTATTACTGAGGGAAAGTCTCTCTATGGAGCTTAAGTTGGCATAATACTCTCAGAGACCACCTGTCTCAGAATACTGAGTCTGGGAAGGAACAATATGTGCCACCAGGCATAGCTTTGCATTTACTTCCTAAAATGATCATATTAGGAAGTGTAATGTAATTCTGAGTAAAGAAATACTGAATATCTTTATTATATCTCTTTTCCTAGGGATTGTGAGCCTACTGTATTGCAATTTGGTTTAATTCTATAAATTTCATTATAATTAAAGTGTCAGAAATTTTCTACATTAGGAATAAGCCTAATAATTATCTACTACTTTGAAAAATTCTAGCATAACTCTAGTCAATGGAACAGATAGAGATATTATCAAAATTTCCAAGAGGAGAAAAAAAAACTAGAATGTTTTAGAAAGTCAGGAGAAAACACTCTACTTTGTGGCTAAATATCTCCATTACCAAAACATCAGCTTGGGACAGTTTTTTCACTAATCTCACCTTCTTCATCCCATCCTAATACATAATTTTGAGGTGCAGCTCTTTTGTTATGAACTTCCCAATTGCTAGGTATATGCCAGTATTCTTACATTACTTCTCAGTTGTGAATTTTCCTCTGATAGTTTTTGATATTTTTAAAAGATTTACTTATATTTTTGTTCATGTGCATTATACATATACAGCATCCCCATAAATTCTAGAGAGGACGTCAGTTGTAAACTGCCCCATGTGGATGATGGAAACTGAAATCTGGTTCTTTGGAAGAGCAACAACTGCTCTTAATCACTGAGCTCTCTGATTCAAGCACCTTCTCTTATCCCTTTCTTACATCCTATATAGCCAGAAATTAACTTCAAGTTTGTTTCTGGGCAATGTTTTTTTTCCAGAGAACTCTGAACCTTTCATGAAATCTTCAAAAGTAAGAGATTTTGGTCTTGTATATTCAATACACAACTGGCCATAGAGATTGAATAGATATCCTTCTTTATCTTCAAATTATTTTTCTAGGTGCTATCTCCCTTTTATACCTAAATTCTGAGTTCCTTTAAAATATATTTATTCTAAAGTCAGTCTTAATTTCCATGCAGTTATTATCTGCCTCCATTATTGCTGACACTGCTATGGTTTGAATATGAAATATATCACCTAATGGAACTAGTATTTTATATTCTAAAAGTTTTTAAAGGTCAGGGCAAGATACAGAAGGTAAGTTTAGAGAAAAGGTTAGTTGTGCACAGCCCCCTGACCTTCACTAGCTGGCACCAGGCCTACCCTTTTGTCCAGGGAGCCTTATAAGACCCCTAGAGTATCCTGTTTCCCCATGGAGACCTCGGGAGGGGGGTCAAGACTACCATGCTTATAAACACACCCCACCAACCCCTCTCAGTCTGGTTTGCATGGGGCATAGTCAGCAGAGAAGGCTGTAAGGGTCCAAAGCACTATTAGCTTGGAAGTCTACCAATCCTATCCAGTGAGGTCAGCCTAAGTCAGAGCCAGAAGAGTTGAGTCCCCTGGTGTTCATCATATGGATCTGAATTATCTCTGCCTTTCCAAGAATCCTGCTATCATTAGGATCACCCAGCTAACACTAGAGAAAATCAGATGCCTAAAGGACAGTGAGAGAACAAAATCAACAAGAGCCAGGTCAGTATGGTACTGCCACAGCACAACTATGTTGCTAGAGCAAGACTAAATCCTAAGAAAACTGAAGCACAAGAAGCAGAATCTTAAGTACAATCTTATAAACATGATTGAGGCCTTTAAAGAGGAAATAAATAAAATTTTTAAAGAAATAAAAGAAAATGCATTCAAACAGATAAAGGGATTAAAAGAGGAAGCAAATAAATATATTAAAAAATACATGGAAATACAATCAAACAGGTAAAGAATACACCCAAAACTGTTCTAGAACTGAAAATGAAAATAAAAGCAATAAAGAAAATACAAAGTGAATCAGAGATGGAAAATGTAGGAGAGAGAACAGGAACTACAGATGTAAGTATGACCAAGAGAATATAAGAGATAGAAGAGAGAATCTCAGGCATGAAAAATACTATAGAAGAAATTGATACATAGATCAAAGAAAGTAGGAAATTTTAAAAGTTCACAACACAAACTGTCCAGGAAATTTGGGACACTATGAAATGACCAAACCTACAAATAATAAAAATAAAAGGAGATTTCTTAGCTCAAAGTTTCAGAAAACATCATCAATAAAATCATAGAAGAAAATTTCCGTAACCTAAAGAAAGATATAGCTACAAACATACAGGTAGCTTACAGAACACAGAATAGATTGGCCCAGAAAAGAAAATCATCCTGCTACATAATAGTCAAAGCAATAAATATACAGGACAAAGAAAAATATGAAAAGCTGCAAAGGAAAAAGGCCAAGTAACATATAAAGGCAGATCTATCAGAATTACACTTAATTTCTCATCTGAGATTCAAAAAGCTAGAAGGGCCTGGACTTGCAGACCCTAAAAAACCACAGTTGTCAACCAGACTACTGTATCCAGCAACACTTTCAATCACCAGAGGCAAAGAAAGCAAGATATTCCATAACAAAACCAAATTTACACAATATCTTTCCACTAACCTAGCTGTACAGAAAATACTAGAAGAAAACCACCAACCTGATGAGGCTAACTACACTTAAGAAAACACAAGAAATAGAAAATTTCATGCCCCAGCCTACAGGGATTTGACGAGACCCTAGGGAAGAGGGTGGGTGAAAGAATGAAGAGACAAGAGACACAAAGAATGAGAGCTAGTCTGGAGTTCTAATGAAGCTCTGAAACTTTAATTTCAGGGGCAGGTTATAAAGACACAGCAAACCAGGAAGTTTGGGTGAGGGTCATTGCTTAGGGCTATCCCAATATTGAATCCATATTGCCCCAGATCATCTCACTGTCATACGCTTATTGAATTAGACCATCCCACTGTTGTAGCTGGCTCCAAGGACATGCCAAACATTCTTTAAGTTCCTGGGATCTGAAACTAGGCTTCCCAGAACAGCAGGTAATTTTCTGGATTTGGCTCTGGGCAATTTTACACCATTAAATCCAATAGAGGAGAAACACACACACAGACACAGACACACACACACACATACACACACATACACACACACACACACACACACACACACACACACACACACAGACATACACTCATCCACCACCAACATCAAAATAACAGAAAGCAATAATCAATACTTATTAATATCTCTCAACATTAATTGACTCAATTTCCTAGTTAAAAGACAGAATTGATGTGTAAACAGAACCTGTCATTCTGCTGTATACAAGAAATACATCTCAGCAACAAAGATGGTAATTATCTCAGTGTAAAGTGTTTTCCAAGCAAATAGATCCAAGAAGCTAGCTGGAGTAGCAATTCTCATATCTACTAAGATAGACTCTCAACTAAAGTTATCAAAAGAGGTAGTGAAGGACACTTCAAACTCATCAAAAGAAAATTCACCAAGAGGATATCACAATCTATGCCCCAAATGCAAAGGTACCCACATTCATAAAAAAAAAAAAAAATACTAAAGCTTAAATCAGTCATCCAATCCCATACAATTGTGGGAGACTTCAACATGCCAATGGACAGATCATTGAAAAAGAAACTAACCAAAAATAAAAAAACTAACAGACATCAAGCTGTATTACAGAGAAATAGTAATAAAAACTGCATGGTATTTGTATAAAAATAGGCAATTTGATCAATAAAATTGAATTTAAGACCCAGAAATAAACCAACAAAACTATTCCAAATGAATCAAACACCTCAACATAAAGCCAGATATAGTAAAGTTAATAGAAAAGAAAGTGAAGGCTATCCCTGAAGTATTGGTACAGGAGATATCTTCCTGAACAGATCACCAATGACTCTGGATTTAAAATTAACAATGAATGGGACATAATGAAACTAAAATGTTTATGTAAGTGAAAGAACACTGTCAATAAGACAAAACAACAGCCAACAAATTGGGAACGATCCTTAACAACCCACAAGAACTCAAAGAAATTAGATACCAAAAAATCATTCCATTTAAAACTAGGGTATAGAGCTAAACAAATAATTTTTATCAGTGGAATCTCAAATGGCCAAGAATTGCTTAAAGAAATGCTTAGCATCCTTATTCAAAAGGGATATGCAACTCAACATAACTCTGAAACCTTATACCCACCAGAATGGAAAAGATTAAAAATTCAAAGGACAATACTTGCTGCAAGAATGTGGAGCAAAAGGAACACTCCTTCTTTTATTACTGGTATGAGGGCAAACTTATACAACAAATTAGGAAATGAATTTGGTGGTTTCTCAGAAAATTGGGAATTTTACTGCCTCAAGGCCCAGCTATAGCACTACTGAGCATATATTCAAAAGATGCTTTACCCATACAACAAGGACACTTGCTTAACTATATTTATATTGGTTTTATTCAAAATAGCCATAATGGAAACAACATAGACGTTCTGTAACCAAAGCATAGATATAGAAAATGTGGTTCCTTTACACAATGAGATACTATTCAGCTATTAAAAACAAAGACACCATAAATTTTGCAGGCAAATGGATGGAACCAAAAAAACATCATCCTGAGTGAAGTAACCCCAGATCCAAAAGTCCATAAATAGTATATATTGATTTATAAATGGATATTACCCATGAAGTACAGTTTAACCAATCTATAATCAATAGACCCAAAGAAGCCATGTAACAAAAGCATCCAAGGAAGGATGGTTGAATCTTTCTCAAAAGGAGAAATAAATGGATATTGAAAGTGGATGGATGGAGAGAACCGGTTGGAAGAGGGAATAATAAGGGGAGCAGACGTTAGGGAGAGCAGGGAAGAAGGTATGAAAATAAGGGGATTACTAGGGCCTTGAAAGACCTGGGATGGAGGGAGGCCCCTGGGGACATATGGGAGTAATTCTGAGACTTCTAGAAGGTAAGAATATGGATTCTGAAGTGCCTACTTCCTATAGCCAGGAAGGACACTCGGGGGATGAATAAGAATAGCAACCCACCCACAAAACCTTTGATCCAATGTGGGAACAGTCTACAAGATGTGCAGGCACAAAGATAGAGCACAGATGGAGGGAATGACCAAGCAATGACTGTCCCAAATTGAGACCCATCCATGCCCAAGAACCCACCTCTGACACAATTAATTATATCCTTTTATGATTGCAGACATGACCCCAGTAAAACTGTCCTAGGAGAGGCCCCACCCAGCAGCCAGTGGAAAGAGATGAGGAGATCCACAGCCAAAGAAATGGAGCTCAAGTTGTTTTATGGCAATGTTGAGAAGAGGATTGAGGGACCAAAAGAGAACAGGGACTTCACAAGAAGACCAACAGAGTCAACCACCATGGACCCTTGGGGAGTCTCCCAGAGGCTGAACAAACCATCAACCAAAGAGCACTCCTAGGACCCTTGCATAAATGTAACAGATGTGCAGCTTGGTATACATGCAGGTCCCCCAACAAGTGGATCATGGGATGTTTCTGAATTTGTTGACTGCCTCTGAAAGACTCTGGCAATCCTTAGCTTACTGGGGACCCCATGAATCAATCATTCAGAGCTAAGAATCGATGCAAAAAGTAAGAGGAATTTATTATTCCAACACATTGTGGACATCCTGCACCAGAAGGAGAGGCAGAGCAGCTCGTTCAGAGAGACTTTATACAGTTTTTAAAGAAACAGCAACTAGGCACAATATGATGGGCAGAACAATGTGACTTTTAAACTGATTGGTCATAAGGTGGCAAGGACCTTCCTTGTCTGTAGGTGGCAATGATTGGTTTGTCCTGTGGAATGTGAGGCTCTGGGCCTTACCCACCAAAAGGTTGGTCCCTACCCCTTATGGTCTGAGGAACATTAATTAGCTTCTCCCTTCTGGAGGATAGGGGTGCCTAAGTGTTCTATGACCTTTTTCTTCTAGGATAGGAGGGGTCTGGTGGAATTTTTTAAAGTTTCTAAACTGACCCCTTCACCTAACTGGGCTGCATTGCTTGGCTTCAGTGAGAGAGAGGGTCGGCCTAGTACTTCAGTATCTTGATGTGTCAGGCATAGAGGGTGGGGGTGGTGTGGAGGTGAAGGTGAGGGTGAGGGTGGATTGCAAAGCATAGCATGTGTGTGGTTGAAGAGGGTAGTCTACAGGAAGTAGCTGCATTGGGGCAAGGGGGGGCTGATGTAGGGATGTAAAGAGAATAAATAAAGAAAAATGCACATGTAAGAAATATTTTTTAAAAAGAAAATAGAAAGTGTTTCAGGGATGGTACCTCATTCCCAGCCTCTTCACCTGTTTCCTAGCATCTCTGGTAAGCAATTTCTGTTTCACATTTCAATTTTTCTGTCTCTCCCTCAAGCAACTTCTTGTTCTCTTCCCATCTTCAGCTAATGAAAGCACAATCCCTAAATAATGCTATCTTTTCAGGTGTCCCTTTCCTTCATCAGCCAGTTTTTCTTCTCAACTAAATTGTAGTTGTTAGCTTATTGTGTGTATTTTATCATCTTTTATCTTAGTCATAAAAATGTCATAAAACTATACTCCTTACTTCATATTCATTTTTATCCCAAATTGTATTCCTCTTTTTATAGTGAAACTCACAAAATATGTTTTTTTAATCATTTTATTTTCACTGAGATCATACCAGTGATATTTGCTCTCATAGAATATCAATGAAAATTGTTCCAAGATGGTCACCAGCATCAACTTTTCTGAGGTCATCATTTTGCTTAACAATATTGGGGTCACTTGAAGTCAACACTTTACTTATATCACCATACAAAAAGACTTCAGCTGGTAGACTAGATGTTAGACTAGAAGTTTCATCTCTACAGACTAGCATTCACAGTGCTGGAAAGTACTCTGCATGTTACTGGAGGAGAAAGGTAATCATCACTATTACCCAGCGACAATCTTGTGACCTACAGAAGCTAAATATATTGGAACAACCATGGCACACATCTTCTAGGAGTAGCCAATCACATTTTAGTTGGATTTAAGGTTCGATCTATGAGATAATACTCATACCTGACACTGTTAAAATGGCCAACTTTGGAACTAGATAGGTTACGTGCCTCCTGGAAAAACTACTATTAATATTCTAATAAATAAAACATAACAAAATGATTTCTAATAACCCACTGCTCTACCTTTACAACCTGCATTTGAAAAGCTTCTTATAGTAATGGGAATTGACCAAATAACGTGTACAGGGCAAGGGAGATGGGAAAACTCAGTCTTAAATATGTCTCCACTAAACACTTGTGCTCAAGGCCATGTGGAAAAAAGAGATATAATGATTGTATGAGCCAGAGTTGTTGAATAACTTCAAGGTAACAATGTCTTTCAGATTTAACAAGGCTGATACACATATGAACACATAGAAACTGTTAAAGTATGTAGAATACCTACACAGGTTCAAGCCAGGGGGGTTCCAGCACTGAGAGAAGGAAGTAGACTCAGGGTTCCAAACTTAACCCAGGAAGCTGTTTGCAACTAGTACTAGCTTGGAGAGAGAAAAATTAGGTTTTATCCAACTGTCTAGGTATATCAAGAGGTATATACCACACTCCCAGTCAGTCCTCATGCCCAGAAGTAGCTAGCCATCACAAAATTAATTCCATGACTTTTGTTTGTTTCAATAATTTTTGTCCTGTTGGTTCTTTTCTTGTATGTTATTTTTTTTTTTCAGAGTGAGATAATAAAACATAATCGAGTGAGTAGCAAGTTGAGAAAGTATCTGGGAGGAATTGGAAAGGGGAACAATAATAAAAATACTATATGAAAAAATTACTTAAAAATTGAAAGAATGTGAACTAAAGTTCAGAAACAACTAATAATAGCTCTAAAAAATTGGAGAATAATTCAGACCATGGAATGTGTGGGGTAACCTTGGCAGAATTGCTCACTCTGTCTTGATATAGATTAAGTTTGACTGAAAATGTAGAAACCACTAAAACTATTGAAAGGGTTGAGCATAATTTCATATTGATGAAATCACTGAAAGAATTTAGGAAGAAGAGCAAGAGATGATATTGAAAGGCATGCTGCTCAGTGGGTAAAAGTAGCTGCCAAGCATAACTGTGTTTGATTGCTGGTATCCACATGGTAAAAGGAGAGAACTGACTTCTGCAATCTGTCTCCTGACCTCCACATACACCATGACATTTTAGTGAATGCACATACATAATAAACAAAATGTAATAAAATAATTTAAAAACTGATGATAATCTGCCTGAGAAATGAGAAAGACTTATAAAAATAATTTCCAACAATGGAAATTATTGATATTAGACTTGAGACTGATTTATTTTAAATTACTGTTATGAGAAGCAAAGGAAACAACTCACAGGCTTCAACACTGAAGTCACTGCAAAGCCTATACCCGGTCACCCACATGCTTTCCCAAAAAGGTTTTCGAATTCTGTGGCTATTCTTCATAAATGAGTTACTGTTTTTCAGAGGTTTACTCTTAACCAGAATCCTGCTGGTGAGTTATGCTAGGAAACACAACTTTCAGGTGACAAGTTCTATATAGGAGACAGTTTGGGAGACTGTAGTTAGTGTTGAGTATCAAGGTACAATGCAGCACACATTCTTCCAGAACAATTCACTTTCTCCCATAAAATTGAAACTGACTCTTGTTTCTCATTTGTTTATCTACTTCATAGTCCTCATTCTCCAGATGATCAACTATCTCTATAAGATGTTTGTGTTTGTACCTGTATTTATTGCTTAATGAATATATTCTCCAATCACATTTAAAATAACCTATCTCATCTTAAAATTTCCATTTTATACCTAAAAGTTCTTGTCTTTTTTTCTGAAATCTTGACTTCTTGAGACATTGCCTAGTCAACATTTAAGCTCAATTATCTATGTATAAAACTTTGGCTTTTAAAGATTATTTTTAATTTTTTACAGTTCAGTCATTGCCCCCATCCTGGTCTACTCACCCACAGTTCCTTACCCCTTTCCCCTTTTCCTCCTGTCTTTAAGAGGATGTTCATTTTCTCCTCTGCCAGACTCCCCCATTCACTGGGGCCTCAAGTTCCTCCAGGGTTAGGTGCATCTTCTCCCACTGAGGCCATGCCAGGCAGTCCTCTGCTATCTATGTGTCTTGGGCCTCAGACCAGCTCATGGATGCTGCCTGGTTGGTGTCTCAGTGTCAGGGGTCTGGGATAATTGAGTTTGCTGGATTTCCTATGGGATCACTCTCCTCCTCAGCTTCTTCCAGCCTTGTCCTAAGTCAGAAACCAGAGTGGTTCCTGACTTCAGTCCAATAAATAGGTGTAAGTATATGTGGCTGTCTCAGTCAGCTGCTTATTGGGCCTCTCAAAGAACAGCCACACTAGGCTCCTGTTTGTAAGCACACCACAGTATTAGTAATAGTGTCAGGCTTTAGAGCTTCCCTTTGAGATGGATTGCAAGATGGGCTGGTCACAGGACTGCTTTTCTCTTATTCTCATCTCCATTTTTGTCCCTGGAAGTTTTTTTTCCTTAATTTCTTCTCTTTCCTTTTCTTTCTTTCTTTTTTTTTTTTTTTTTTTTTTTTTTTTACAGGAACAATTCTAGATCAGTATTTTTGACTGTGAGATTACAACCCCATTCCTAGACTTGATGCTCCATCTTTTCTAACTGGAGGTTTCTCATATCCCCTACCCCCAGTCTTGGGCATTTCATTTAAGGTCCCTCACTTTGAATTCTGAGAGTCTCTCACCTCCTAGGTCTCTGGTATTTTCTAGAGGGTCCCTCCACATCACCCCCCAAGGTTGCATATTTTCATTCATTCTACTGACTCTAATCACTTCTCTCTTGTCTCTCCTCTCCATACATAATCATGTCTTCCTTTTCTCCTCCCCCTATTCTTTTCTACTTAGGTTCTTAACTCCCTCTGTCTTCTGTGATTGTTTTATTTCTCCCTCGCAAGTGGGATAGAAGTGTATTCACTTGGACCATTCTGCTTCTTAAACTTCATGAGTTCTATGGAAAAGATACTACCCATTTATGTTAAAAGTTTTAGAGAGATCAGGAGTTCAAGCCCCATATCTAAACCTAATAAAAACAATATGGAACAAAACAATAGCCAATATCAAATTAAATGGAATGACTTGAAGCAATTCCACTAAAATCAATGACAAGGCAAGGGTGCTCACTCTCCCAATATCTATTCAATATACTATTCAAAGTTCTAGCTAGAACAATATGACAACAAAAGGTGATCAAGGGGATAAAAATTTGCAAAAAAGAATTCAAGGTATCACTGTTTGCAGATGATAAGTTAGTACACATAATTAACCCCCAAAATTATACCAGAGAACTTCTACAGCTGATAAAAAACTTCAGCAAATTTACTGGATAAAATTAAGTCAAGTGAATCAGTAGCCTTCTTTTATACAAATGAAAAATGAGCTGAGAAATAAAATAAGGAAACAATACACTTCACAATAATCACAAATAATTTATTTTGGGGTAACTCTAACCAAGCAAGTGAAAATCTATATGAAAAGAATTTCAAGTGATTCAAGAAAGAAATCAAAAAAGACCTCAGAAAATGAAGAAATCTCCTATGCTCATGGATAGGTAGGATTAACACAGTAAAAATTGCCATACTACCAATAGCAATCTACAGATTCAAGGCAATCTCCATCAAAATTTCAATACAATTTTTCAAAGACATGGAATGAGCAATTTTCAATTTCATATGGAAAAATATAATAGTGAAAATAATTGCCAACAATAAAGGAACTTCTGGGTGAATCACCATCCCTACTCTCAAGATGTACTACAGAGTAATAGTGATAAAATTTGTATAGTATTCATACAGAGACAGACCAGTCAACCAGAAATAGAATTGAAGATCCCAAAATAAACCTACACACTTATAAACACTTGATCTTTGACAAAGATGCCAAAAAAATACAATGGAAAAAAAAAAGGAGTGTCTTCAATAAATGGTGCTGGTTCAACTGGCATTTGGTATGTTGAAAAATGAAAATAGATCCATATTTGTCACCTTGTACAAATCTCAAAACCAAATGGATTAAGGACCTCAATATAAAACCATATAAACTTCTGGGGAGTCAACAGAAGGCGGCTCTCATCCTTGCAGCCACCTTAAGCCATATACCCTGACAAGAGACTTGTTTTCAACATCCTACAACAGCTGAGCACACTCTGATAACATCTTGTTTTATATACGCAGGATTTTCCCTTGAGTGTGTGTGTGTGTGTGTGTGTGTGTGTGTGTGTGTGTGTGTGTGTG
>JANHMN010000010.1:74614201-74625525 GCA_030674055.1 Rhabdomys pumilio
GTGTGTGTGTGTGTGTGTGTGTGTGTGTGTGTGTGTGTGTGTGTGTGACTTAAAGGTGTGACTTAGAGATGAGACTTAAAGGCATGACTTAAAGGCGTGACTTAAGAAGTGAGACTTATAAAAGACAGACAGAAGACTACTGGAAAACTTGGAACTGGAAGGCACTAAGGACTAGGAACTAGGAACTAGGGACTAGGAACTCGAGACTTTGGACTTGGACTAGGAAGAGAGACTTGAGAATAAATGGGACTGAATCACACTCTGTCTGGTCTCCATTCATCACATCAACCATCACTCTCTCTCTTGCTGAACCCTGACCTGTGGACTGGAGCAGCAGTATGATCCAGAACAATTTAGCCCCCAAAGTACCCAATATGGAGCAACAAGAATGAGAGACCTAGTGAGGATGTTACTGGAAGAAGGATGTGCAGAAAATTCAGAAGTGAAACAAAGGTGATCACCTTGGGAATCTGCCACGAGAAAAGTAAGTCATGATAATGAAAATGGGGCAAGAAATAAGTCAGCCTGAACTCAACTCTCTGTTGTTATTTTGTTGTTTACTGCTCACGTGTGTTAATTGTTTGCTTTTGCTTTGTTCCTTAAATGCTATTTTTCATGTTCAAAATAAAAAGAAACATATTTATCCAAAATTAGAATCTAAAATACAACCAAAGTTTGATGACAATTTTAAAGAGCCAGATTTGCTGACCTAGAGAAAGAGGCAGCCGAACGAATATTACAACCCTGAATGGCCCTCTTCCTGAAGGCCCCCTCCCTATGTGCCTCTGTCTCTAAATGCTCCCGAAATGGAGATGCTGGTTATAGATCCCAGAAGGAAGTCACACACAAAAAAATATCTTTTCTTAAACAACAAATAGAGTTGGAAAAAGAGTATCAAGACTTAACTAATCAGCTACAAAAAATAAAGACAGGGAAGATTTCTCGAGAGGTAAACTGCGAAAATTTCCTGGCTCCTTGCATTCCTCAACCAGGAGTCCAAAGGCAGCCCCTATCATCTAGCTTTAGATTAGCCACAGATCGTTCAGAGAAGGGAGACCCTGAGACTTTCCCTGTATTTGAGACCAGAGACGATCAAGGGGTTGCTTGGAGACATCACACAGGGGTTAATTTATAAATTATTAAGGAATTAAAAAATGCAGTATCACAATATGGTGCCACTGCTCCCTTTACTCTTGCAATTTTAGAGTCTGCCACAGAGGAGTGGCTGACTCCTGGTGATTGGAATACATTAGTGAGAGCAGTTCTTACCGGTGGTGACTATCTTATTTGGAAACCAGAGTATCATGAGAATTGTAAAGAAACAGCTAGGAGAAACATTCAGGCAGGCCTTTAATACCTTAGTAGGAGATGGGTAATTTGCTTCTAGTTGATAACCAGATGCAACATGACCAAGGCTTATTTGCTCAAATTCAAAACACAGTCATAAAGGCTTGAAGCAAACTCCGGGCAAAGGGAGACCCTGGTGCATCCTTAACAGCAGTTAGACAAGGACCTGATGAACGATCTTCTGATTTTGTTCATCAATTAATGACAATAGCAGTGAGGATTTTTGGTATTGCGGAGGCAGGTGTAGATTATGTGAAACAACTTGCATATGAAAATGCAAATCCTTCCTGCCAAGTGGCCATTAGACCCTACAGGAAAAAGGTAGACCTTACAAGGTATATCAGACTCTGTTCTGACATAGGTCCCTCCTATGTCAGACAACAGGGCTTAGCTACGGCAGCTGCCATGCAAAGAAAATCAGTAAGAGACTTTTTGGCTTGTAGAAACCAAAAGGCCTATTTTAAATGTTGCAAGCCTAGACACTTTGCAAGAGATTGTGAGGCAAAAAATGAGTTAACCCAGAGAGAGCCCAGAAAACAGCCTGGGCTCTGCTCACTTTGCATACATGAAAGGCATTGGGCTAGTGAATGTAGGTCCAAAAGAGACACACAAGGAAACACCCTTTCCCATAATAAGGGAAACAGGAACAGAGGCCAGATCCAGGCCCCAAACCAACACAAGCCAAAACAGGCTTATGGAGCAGTCAGTTTTATACCAGCAGACAACAATCCCTTTCAGAATTTAGTTGAGCAACACCAGGAAGCACAGGACTAGACCTCAGTTCTGCCACCCACACAGTATTAACCCCAGAAATGGGACCTCAGGCCTTACCCACTAGAGTGTTTGGACTGCTCTATTCAAATATGTTTGGCCTGGTAGTGGGAAGAAGCAGTACTACTATGCAGAGACTACAATTTTTCCTCTATTTATAGATAATGATTATCAAGGTGAGATTAGATAATGGCACAGGCAATTCAGAATATAGTCACCATTCCTACAGGAAGGAGGATAGATCAACTATTGTTACTTCCATTGTTCCCTACTAATCACAAATATAAGAGTCCTAAGAGAGGAGATCAAGGCTTTGGTTCCTCTAATGCATACTGGGTATAGCCTATAGTTAAACAAAAACCTATGATAACACTATGGCTGGATGGAAAGTCATTCCAAGGCTTGGTTGACACAGGAGCTGATGCGACTTTCCTAAAACAAAGTGATTGGCCTGCCACCTGGCCTCTGACCCCAACCTTAACCAATCTAAGGGCTATTGGTCAAAGTCAAAATCTACAACAAAGCTTTAAGGTGCTGACGTGGAAAGATAAAGAAGGCAATACAGAGAATATACAACCCTATGTCATCTCTGGCCTCACCATTAATCTCTGGGGCAGAGATCTGTTATTCCAGTTGGGATTGATTATGTGCAGCCCTAATGAAGTAATAATTATGGCTCAAATGGTAAACTCTGGATTTTTCCCAGGGAAAGGATTAGGAAACAGTGAAGAAGGGATTAAGGGATTACTCATCCTGTTGAGGTCCATGATAACACCGGAAGAAGAGGCTTGGGGTATTTTTCATTGGGGCTACTGATTTAGCTGCATTCCTAGGGTGTTGTGTGGATCCCATCACCTGGAATGGGGAGTCGCCCATCTGGGTGGATCAGTGGTCCCTAACCACCAAAAAACTACAAGCTGATCAATTGCTAGTGCAGGAGCAATTACAGGCAGGACATTTAGAAGAGAGTAAATCTCCCTGGAATACCTCGATATTTGTCATTAGGAAAAAATCAGGAAAGTGGAGGCTGTTGCAAGACTTGAGTGCTGTTAATGCAACCATGATAAGGATGGGAACCTTACGACCTGGGCTGCCCACACTGGTGGCCATACATTTAGGCTATTATAAAATACTTATAGATTTAAAAGACTGTTTTTTTTTGTTGTTGTTTTTTTAGTATCCCATTGCATCCTAACAACAGAAAGCGCTTTGCTTTCAGTGTTCCCGCTATAAATTTTAGAGAACCTATGAAAAGATATCAGTAGAAGGTCTTGCCTCAGGGTATGGCTAACAATCCTACCTTGTGCCAAAAATTTGTGGCTTCTGCCACAGAGGGTGTTAGAACCATGTGGAAGCAAATTTATATGATTCATTTCATGGATGATATTTTAATAGCAGGAAAAGATGGAAAACAGGTACTCCAGTGTTTTGATGATTTTAGAACAGCTTTACAGACTGCAGGATTACAAATAGCAGCCAAAAAGGTACAATTACAAGATCCATATACTTATTTAGGATTTCAGATTAATGGTCTAGATATTATTAATAGTAAGGCTACCTTGAGGACTGATTCCCTTAAGACACTTAATTATTTTCAAAACTTATTGGGAGACATTAATTGGCTACGACCATATTTGAAACTCATGACAGGAGATTTGAAGACTCTGTTTGAGGTTCTCAAAGGAGATACTGACCCTAAGTCTGACAGGGATCTGTCAGAGGAGGGTAGAAAAGCCTTAAAGAAAGTGGAGAGTGCTATTTCATCCCAATTTGTAGCTCATATTAATTATTCTAAGCCTTTATATTTTCTTATTTTTAACACTAAACTAACTCCTACTGCAGTTTTTTGGCAAAATGCACCCATATTATGGGTTCATCTTCCCTCATCCCCTAGGAAGGTTCTTTATCCATACTATGTTGCTGTAGCTGATATGACTATGTTGGGCAGAGATAATAGTCAAAAATATTTTGGAAAGGATCCTGATGTAATAGTACAACCCTATACAGGGCATCAAGTTGATTGGCTTATGCAGAGTTCTGAAGTCTGGCCTATTGCATGTGCCTCATTTGCTGGTCAGAGAAATAATCATTATCCACCAGATAAACTGATTCAGTTTTGTAATCGCCATGCACTTGTTTTTCCAACTCATACTGCTTATGCACCTATCAAGGAAGCATTGCTAGTTTTCACGGATGGTTCCTCATCAGGAACAGCTGCTTATGCCTTTCAAGAGCAAGTAATCTCCTTTGCTACATCATCTGTATCAGCTCAATTGGTTGAATCACATGCTGTTTTTGCTGTGTTTCAAGCATTCCCAAATCAAACCATTAATATTTATACAGATAGCTCATATATAGCTCAATCTATTTCTCTGGTAGAAACTGCTGTGCAAATAAAGCATTCCTCAGAAGCAGCCGATTTGTTTTTACAGTGCCAAAAATTAATTTTGAGGAGAAAGTGTAAATTCTTTATAGGACATCTAAGAGCCCACACTGGGCTACCAGGTCCTCTCTCTGAGGGAAACACCAAGGCAGATCTAGCTACTTGTGTAGCTGCAGTGACTTTATCAGATCTGCCCTCTAACTTGGATCAAGCCATAAAGGCTCATGAGTTACCTCACATACATTCTAAAACTTTAAAAATTATGTTTAAAATTATCAGAGAACAAGCTAGACAAATTATTAAACAATGTCAATCATGTGCTACACTTTTACCAGTTCATCATTTGGGTGTAAACCCAAAAGGACTGATACCAAACAGTCTCTGGCAAATGGATGTTACTCATTATAATGAACTTGGCAATCAAAAATATATATATGTATGTGTAGATACATACAATGATTTCATTTATGCGACATTACAATCTGGAGAAACAAGCAAGCATGTGATCACTCATATGCTTGCTACAATTGCTGTATTGGGTGTGCCTAAACAGATAAAGACTGACAATGGCCCAGGTTATACAAGCTCCAGTTTCCACCAATTTTGTGAAAAATTGAGAATACTACATAAAACAGGTATTCCATATAATCCACAGGGCCAAGGTATGGTAGAAAGGACACATCGAACCATTAAATGTCAATTCGAAAAAAATTAAAAAGGGGGAATGGTACCCTACCAAGGGATCCCCCAGAAATATCCTTCATCACACGCTCTTTATTTTAAAAATTTTAACTTTGGATTCTGAAGGAAAATCCGCTGCAGATAGATTCTGGCATCCTGATATCAAAAAGAGTTTTGCAACAGTCCTCTGGAAAAACCCATTAACTGGAACCTGGAATGGACCAGATCCAGTGCTTATCTGGGGAAGAGGTTCTGTCTGCATATATTCCCAAACTGCAGGTGCCACATGCTGGCTGCCAGAAAGACTGATTAAACAAAGAGACAACAATAACAAACCCAGGGAGGAGAAACCCCCTGGGAAGCATATTTTTTCTTTACAGGAAACAGGAAGATGCTTCTCAATTGCCTTCAAACTGGAACAGGTCAACCAGCAAACCTGACTTGGGAAGTCCTCAATGTGGAAGGAGACATCACCACCTGCATCTCCAGGGTGACTCTATTGAACTCTTGGTTGCCAAACTTAAGATTTAGTGGGGAACATCATCTAGACCCAGGAGAAAACCCCCTACCACAATTACTATAGTTGTCTTTTGGGTTTGAGATTGACTGAAGTAGGAACAGGGATTTCCCTATTTGTTTTGTTAAGATCAAAGCTATGATCAGTTCTATATTTCTATAGATTTAGATTCTACTATAACACATTTGTAAACAGAATAGAAGAGGCTTATACTTTTTACTCTTTGGATAGAGGGTGTTATGTGTTGCCCTTAA
This sequence comes from Rhabdomys pumilio, assembly GCA_030674055.1. Classification (NCBI taxonomy): domain Eukaryota; kingdom Metazoa; phylum Chordata; class Mammalia; order Rodentia; family Muridae; genus Rhabdomys; species Rhabdomys pumilio. Next base: position 74,620,155 of record JANHMN010000010.1, read on the forward strand.
AAAAGAGTGTTGCTGTTATACTGACTATTCAGTCATTGTTAAGTCTCTTATCTCTCGGGTCCATGCTGTTCAACAAATTGATGGCTTTTGTATGACAACAGATAGACACTATTCAAATGAAACCCATACAGATCCATCATTACAGGCTGGAAGTAGGGGATTCTAAAGCCTCTGTCATCAAGACTAATGAGGATTAACCCCTAACTTACGTGTTAAGCCGGATACTCAATGACAGGTAAGAGAACACTTCAAGACCCTTGCCCCTAAAAAGAGAACTCTTACCATCCTAAGACAGGAGCTCAACCAATGGCTGTTGAGTATCCAAAGATGGGAAAAAGAGGCTGGGGTCCTTTGTTCCCACCTAAGGCAGGCACCATTTCTGTAAGTTTTCCCAGCCTTCCCTTTTGAAAAAAATTTAAAAAGGGGGACCTGTGGGGAGCCGACAGAAGGAGGCTATCATCCTTGCAGTCACCTTGGGCCATATACCCTGACAAGAGACCTTTCAACAGCCTACAACAGCTGAGCATACTCTGATAACATCTTGTTTTATGTACCCAGGATTTTCCCTTGAGTGTGTGTGACTTAAAGGAATGACTTAAGAAGTGAGACTTATAAAAGGCAGACAGAAGACTGAACTGGAAAACTTAGAACTTGGAGGCACTAGGGACTAGGAACTTGATACTTTGGGCTTGGACTAGGAGGAGATACTTGAGAATAAACGGGACTGAATCACACTCTGTCTGGTCTCCATTTGTCACATCTGCCCTCTTTCTCTCTTTTGCTGAACCCTGACATGCAGACCAGAGCAGCTGTATGATCCAGAACAATTTAGCCCCCAAAGCTTGGGGCAGTGTGCACTTTAACAATTTTGGCCTCCAAGCCTTTGGCTCTGCAGATTCCAACATTTGGCAGAGTGGTCCCCAACATACACTGAATCTAATAAATGAGAAAATGAGAAAGAACCTCAAACTCATTGGCAGTGGGGAAATTTTTCTAAACAAAACCCAAGTGGCTCAGGCTCTAAGATCAATAATTAATAAATGGGACCTCATGAAACTGAAAAGCTTCTGTAAGGCAAAGGACATAGACTATATGGAAAACTAGCAACCTACAAATTGGGAAAAATCTTCACTAACCTCATATCTGATAGAGGGCCAAAATATATAAAGAACTCAAGGAGCTAACTACCAAAAACTCAAATAACCCAATTAAAAAATGGTCTAGAGCTAAACAGAATACTTGACAGAGGAATCACAACTGGCCGAGAAGTACTTAAAGAAATGTTCAAAGTCTTTAGTCACTAGGGAAATGTAAACCAAAGCAATCCTGAGATTCTACGTTACACCAATCAGAATGGGTAAGATCAAAAACTCAAGAGACTGCACATGTTGGGAAGAATGCTGAGAAAAAGAATCTCTTCCATTGCTGGTGGGATTGCAAACTAGTACAACCACTCTGGAAATCAATCTGTAGACTTCTTATTAAATTGGAAATAGAATGACCTGAAGACCTAACCATATCACTCTTGGGAATATACTCAAAAGATACCCCATTATACCACAGGGGCATATGCTCCACTAGGCTCATAGAGGCCAAATCTGTGATACCCAGAAGCTAGAAACAGCCCAGATGTCCTACAATGGAAGAATGGATACAGAAAATGTTGTTCATTTACACAATGGTATAATAATAAGAATGAGAACATTATGAGTTTTTCAGGCATACGAAGGGAACTAGAAAATATCATCCTGAGTGAGATGACTCAGACCCAAAAGGACATGCATAGTATATATTCACTAATAAGTGGATATTAGTAAAAAACTTTGGCTTTTTTATAAGCATAAATCTTGCATGCTTTCCTCCAATACCAGCTATTCCTCTAGTCTTTACCTTTTACGATTTATTTATTTGATTTGTATTTCATGCATACCTGGTGCCCAAATACAGCCGAAGAGAATGATGGAACCCTACCTAAGAACTAGATATACAAATACTTGTGAGCTGTCATGTAGGTGCTGGGTATCAAACCTTAGTCCTTTACAAGATGAAGTTTTCTTAATGGCTGAGGCATGTCTCAAGCTCCTACTCCTCTAGTCTTAGAAATGTTAACTCTCGCTTTCCTGATACTTGAACTGAAACCTTACTGTTAGTATCTTTGTTTCTTTGTCTCAGAGTTATCATTTAAAGTATCAATATAACCTGTGACTTTCATCTTTATTTTACATGTAAAGTCCAAAACAATTAAACATGGGAAATTTTAAATGAGTGAAACATCACATAGGTAAGAGCAGTATGATGATTTCAGGGCTTCCTCAGAACAAATTTCTATGTTCCTTGGACAGGGTAAGATGAATCAGAAATAATATGAAATTCTCATGTCAAAATGTCAAAACAAGCAAATAAACAAGTAAGCAAACAAATAAAAACAAAACAAAACAAACAATATATAACCCCATAATAAGCATACAACTCGAGTCTTACCAAATTCTCACTGTCTATTTGATCATTTCCTATCTTGAAAACAGTCAACAGTTTTTATATTCCTTAGTGGCTGGGAATATACATATCTCATGGACTGGTTAACTATTAGCATGACTGAGACCCTAGTTTTGAGTTTTGATTACTAACACTGAGACACACACACACACACACACACACACACACACACACACACACACACAGAGAGAGAGAGAGAGAGAGAGAGAGAGAGAGAGAGAGAGAGAGAGAGAGAGAGAGAGAACTTTTGTGTATATAAGAAAAGCAGCCTTTGGGGTTGCTTGGCAGGAATTTGACATTAGCCAAAAACAAGGAAATGGGCTACAGGCAGGAATCTAAATCTTAGTCTAGAACAAAGAAGTATTTTCAGGCAGGAATCTAAATCTTAGGCTAGGACAAAGAAGTAGCCTTCAAGCATGAAAATGACTTAGGTTAGGACAGGGAATAGGATCAGATATTTTGGTCATCCTGATAAGCCCTTAAAAACAGTGACCAAGGGAGTGATCTCCTGACTTTGTTTATAATAGTTCTGCAACTATCTGTTTATTGTCTTTCTTGTTCTATGACTATTTGTGTTTTTTGTCTTGCTTGTTCCTTGACTCTTTGCATCTATTGTATTGCTAGTTCTTCAACCTAGAACTGACCTTAATACTTGCATGCAACTAAGATGGTATAAAAGCAAAAAGGAGCAGGGAAGATGAGATGTGGGCTTCTGAATGGGGGCGGGGGGGATAAAATGGGGAAAGGAGATAACATCTGAAATGTAAATAAATAAAATATCCAATAAAATGGTTTTAATTTTAAAAGTCTGTTTGTTGAACTGTGTTGTTTTAATTTTTACAAACACACATTACTAAGGAAGGAATGAGCATCAGTATAAACATGTGTGTGATAGGAAAGCTTTTGTTTCTGTTGGGATGTGTCAAAATGTTACAAATTGGGAAATATTAAATGGTTGACAGGGCCATGAACATGCTGAAAAACAATCTACGATGAAGAACAAAACTTGACTTACAATTGACAGGAAATATAATATTTTTACTAATATTGAACATGATTAGTTTGACATATTGGCTGAAATATCTAATATATTCCAGTTAATAAAGGTTTCTTATTAATTAAATGCCTCTCTAGTTTAGTGTTGGAAAGTGGTAAAATTCTATGACTAAAGTGATAAAAATTTTGAGAAATATCTATTATTAACTTCATTAACAGAGACTATGAAAAACCCTTCATTTCTAAGATATATAGATAAATTTAATGTCCCCAAAACAAATGCCATAAAAAGAAAGAAAAAAAAAGGAATGTCTTCATAGATAGATTATCCTGACACTTGAAGAAAAATAGTAAGAATTACCTAATGTCTTGAAGAAAATGTTTTCTCAGTATTAGAGAAGCTTGTGCCACACAGCTATCCTGACATGTGTACTACTGGAGATGGTTACACAATAAGCAAAAAACTACTATATATAACAAGTATATGATACATACACTTAGAATAAAGAAAAAAAGTCTTCTTATCATATAGCATTCAGTACAAACTCAGAAGATATAGGCAGAGCTGAAGCCAGGGTCTGTATATATCTGTATGGAATGATAAGAGCAAGACCAAATCTGGGAGCGAGTATATCCTGCCTGGAGTTCTGAAGCCTGGTGGGAGACAAGGTCATGCCACATTTATCACATAACTTTGGAAATGAGAGGTGTAGATTAGGATAACTGCCAGGTTTGACACAGTTCTGTTATGCTTTACTGATGACAGGGATTTCCTGAAGATCTCAGGTTTAACCCTTCTAGGTACCACAGTGTGATGAAAACAGGGGCTTCTCCCAACAAAGGTTTTTCTTTTTAAAGCTACCTCTAGCTTTCAAACAAACTCATTTTGTTGGAGGTATCCAGCCAGCCAGTGTTACAATATTTTCATTTCTTTATTTTAAAATTCAAATGTAATATTGTATGAGATACTATATACAGTATGACTATGAGTGTGTGTGTGTGTGTGTGTGTGTGTGTGTGTACAAAGGTATATTGCTAACCATAGCTGTCATTCTTTTGGATTTTTTCAAGGATAGAATATATTGTTATTGGGCTTGAAAGGTATAGAAAACTTATGAAAAGTATAAAAAGTTTTTATGACCCCTAGACCTGAGCAAAAGAAACCAAACCAAACCAAACCAACCAACCAACCAACCAACCAACCAAACAAACAAACAAACAAACAAACAAACAAAAAAACCAGTTCACTAGTTCCACCAAGAAAGCAGAACTAAATGTGAGATTTTAAGTCTTTACTGCCCTGGGATACATTCTATGTTCCAGGAGGAGCACATTATTCCTGAGTCGGAGGACACTTACTGCATTCAGGAGAGGAAGGGAGATGCTGATTAACATTCCTCAGACCTCAGGGAAGAGAACCCACCTGTGGGTGGGGAAGGTCCAAAACATGGATTGTTGGGAATTGTTGGGCAAGGTTACATTCTTGCGAAAGATGAGTGTACAAGATGTTTCCACGTGACCCTGACTGAATTATGGGTTGGGACTTTTGGGGACTTTCCACTGTTTTTATGTTATGTTTCCTTGGTTTTCCCCTCACCACGCCCCCTTTGTGGCTTTTTCCTTTATATACCCTGTACTCCCCTGCCTCAGGGTCAACACTCCTCTGCCCCTGTGTGGGCTACCAGTCTTGGCCTCAGTCAATTGATACCGAAATATACTCTTGCTGATTGTATCTAGATTGGTGTCTTGTGAATTATTGGGTGGCCATGACATCCTGAGACTTGAGTAAGGGACTCCTCTCTCAGGGATCTTTCAGGCTAGAAAGATTACACATGTATGTATGTATGTATGTATGTATGTATGTATGTATGTATGTATG